>VFSX01000040.1:535000-634625 GCA_016618255.1 Chlamydomonas sp. UWO 241
CACCTCCACGCGCCCGTTGCTCCACCCGCTGACCAGCTCCGGCAGCCCATACTTATCGACGCCAGACTTTTGTTCTTGACATTTCCGTTTAAAAACAACCGAAACAGCAAGCACACCCACCTCCACGCGCCCATTGCTCCACCCGCTTACCAGCTCCGGCAACCCATCTTTGTCCCCCTTTTTCATTTTCTTTTGTCTTTCCGCCGTCACAACACACACACAGCACACACTCCTCTCACTCCCCATCACCCACCCCCACGTGCCCGTTGCTCCACCCGTCGACCAGCTCCGGCACCCCGTCCCGTCGAGTTTTTTTGGTTGCTGTTTCATATTGTTCTAGTGTTTTTTTTGCGTGTTCTTCCCTGTGTTACTCTGTGTTTCTTCACCCTCACAACACACACACTCCACACCCCCACACTCCCCACACCCACCTCTATGCGCCAATTCCTCCACCCACCCACCAGCTCCGGCACCCCGTCCCCGTCGAGTTTTTTTGTTGTTGCTGTTTTATGTTTTTCTAGTTTTTTTTCGTGTTCTTCCCTGTGTTCTTCTGTGTTTTTTCGCTCTTACAACACACACACCCCACCCCCACCTCCACGCGGCTGTTGCTCCACCCGCTGACTAGCTCCGGCACTCAATCCCCGTTGATTTTTTGTTTGCTCGTTTTTGGGGGCATTTTCTTCTGTGAGATTTGTCCTCACAACACAACCCACAATCCACACACACACGCTCCCCAGCACCCACTTCCACGAGCCCGTTGCTCCACCTGCTGGTCAGCTCCGGCACTCAATCCCCGTTGAGTTATTTGTTTCATGTTTTTCTCTAGTTTTTCTTGATTGTTTTTTTTGCGTGTTCCATTGCGTTTTTCGCCCACACAACACACACACTCCACCCCCCCACACTATTCCCAACCCCTCACCCACCTCCATTCGCCCATTGCTCCACCCGCTGACCAGCTCAGGCACCCCGCCCCCGTCCATTTTGCACCAAGGTCAGTTTTTTTTAGTTTTTTTTTGCCTCACCCCACACTATTCCCACACTCCTCACACCCACCTCCACGCGCCCGTTGCTCCACCCGCTGACCAGCTCTGGCACTCAATCCCCGTTGAGTTTTTTTTTCTTTTCATTTTTTTTTTGCGTTTTCTTTTGTGGGTTTCGCCCTCACAACACACACACAACACACCATCTCCCCACTCCCCACCTCCACGCGCCCGTTGCTCCACCCACTGACCAGCTCCGGCACCCCGTCCCCATCCAGGTCGAACGCCTCGAGCGCGCACACGCTGTGCTTCGACTTGACGCGCCAGCAGCGCTCGAGCTGGTCGTACACGCCGATGGTGCCGTTGACCAGGCCGTAGCCTGGAGGTGACGTTTGAATTCGAATTCAGTTGAAAAAGTTGAGGAGTACGAAAAGTGGGGCTGGGGTTGGTAGGAGGGGAACGGCAGGGGGTAGGTAGCAGCGCTCGAGCTGGCCGTACACGCCGATGGTGCTGTTGACCAGGCCGTAACCTAGACAGGTAATTTGCCAGTGTTGCGAGGGCCAATATGGCGCTCGTTAAAAGGCGCTGCTCAGGGCCTCGATTCTGGGGGGATTTGGGCGGGGGGGGGGAATTGGGCTTTTAAGACTGTGCTTCGACTAGACGCGCCAGCAGCGCGCGAGATGGTCGTACACGCCGATGGTGCCGTTGACCAGGCCGTAGCCTGTGGAGACAGGGAATTCAACAGTGTTGCGAGGGTGACAGGGCGCTGCTCAGAACCTGTTTTATTTGATTTTGAGGGGGTGGGTGGGGCTTTCGAGGCTGTGCTTTGACTTGACATGCCAGCAGCGCTCAAACGGTCGGTACACGCTGATCATCCTGCTGGCTCGGTCTCCTAGCCCGTAGCCTGTGGAGACAGGGAATTCAACAGTGTTGCAAGGGTGACAGGGCCCTGCTCAGAGTCTTATTTCTGAAGGGGTGTAATGAGTTTTGAGGCTGTGCTTCGACTCGACACGCCAGCAGAGCACATCGCCCCGTTGACGAGGCCGTAGCCTGGATGTGCACTTTGAATTTGGTTTGAGTTTGATGAGCAGGAGTTTTGTTTGAATTTGAAGGGTCTACTGGCCTTTCGAGGCCGTGCTTCGACTTGACCCCTCCAGCAGCGCTCGAGCTGGTCGTACACGCCGATGGTGCCGTTGACCAGGCTGTAACCTGAAGGTGACGATTGAATTCGAATTCAGTTTGATTAAGGTGAGGGATCAGTTAGGTGGGGCTGGGGTTGGTACGAGGGGGAACAGCAGCGGGGCAGCAGCAGCGCTCACGCTGGTCGTACGCCGAGGGTGCCGTTGACCAGGCCGTAGCCTGTACAGGGCAGGTTGCAAGAGAGTTGGGGCCTTTTTGGGGCGCGTACGCTTTGCACGGGCTCCATCTGTTTACTTTTTAAACAAAATAGGGTCGTAAACGCCGATGGTGCTGTGCAGTGATTCCACTGCGAGCCGTATACCGCTCCGAGCCGGGAAGAGCCGGGAGCCATTTCCCAGAAAACCACCCCACACTTAGTGGGTGGGGGCGTGGAGCGATGCGTTGGAAAGCTCTTGCCGAGAGCAGCACAACGGCATGCATTGCATGAATACCCGCTGTGTATTGTGCCTGGTATGAGCGGTCAAAGTTGCTGGAGCCGGCAAAAAACTAATTACTAAAATCCTTCCCAGGAACCACTGGTGCTGTGGACGAGGCGGTAACCTAGACGGTGATCGGATGTTGGACGTTTGGGTTGCTTTAGGTCGTTTCCGTCAGCCACCGTGAGCCACACAAGTACATTTGCGGGCTGAGATTGGCCGACTCGGGCCGGCGCTGCGGGGTGACATTGCGCGAATTTCGATCCAAAAAGTGTGGAATTGCATTTCCACACTCACCGCCAGAACAATCGCCTTTGGCGGCATGAGATTGAGGAAGTGAGTGTGGCACGAGGTGAGGCGTCACTTTCCCAAGGTCCTAAGCGGAACGACGTCTAGTAAGGATGGTCAACGGTCAACGGTCAACATTTCAACAGTCAACGCCCAACTCACCAAAGCGCTGGAGGTGAACCGGCACGAGCGCGATGATCTGGTCGGCCTCCGACACCTCGGCAACAACGTCCTCGCCCTGTGTGTGTGGGGGGGGGATGGGGGAGGGGGGGGGGGTGCACGTGCGTGTGCGTGTGTGTGTGTGTGTGTGTGTGCTCGCGTGTGTGTGTGTACATGTGTGTGTGTGTGTGTGTGTGTGTGTGCGTGCGTGCGGGGGGGGTGTCTGGAAGATTCGGACGTCGAGGTCGTCCAATCCAACAAGCCTCCAAAACACTGCCAAGAGGCAAACCCATGGACCTCAACTGAAGAACCCCTCAACCCTAGCTAACGAAATCCGGGTGCCAAAGTCTGCAGAGGGAGCAGAGAGCAACAGAAGCAGCCCAACCTGGAAGATTCGGATGTCGAAGTCGTCGGATCCCACCAACAGCTCGTGCCGCCCATCAGCAATGGGCGCTGCGGGTACGGGGTGCACCCTAAGTACGAAAGGCGAGCCCCAACTATGCCCCAGCTACAACAGATGCGAGGCACCCCCTTTCAGGAAGCCTCACCTGAAAGATTCGGATGATGAAGTCGTCCGATCCGACCAACAGCTCGTGCCGCCCGTCGCCGTCCACGTCACAGAACGCCATCGCGCCAACGTTGACAAAATGGACTTAGTTTTCTGGTTTTATTTTATTAGGGCTTACACAACCCTAGCTAGGGTACAGAAACGTAGCCTCGGACCCTGAGTTACCTGGAGGATTCGGATCTCGAAGTCGTCCAATCGCACCAGCAACTCTTGACGCGCATCGCCGTCAATCGGCATGAGCACGTACCCCCCACTCCCCCGAACCAACAAAAAAATGGCCCAAGTTGCAGGGTTTATTAGGGCGTATAGAACAATAGCTAGGGTACAAGCAAGCAGCCCCCGAGAGGGCGTGAGTTAACTGGAAGATTCGGATGTCGAAGTCGTTCGATACCACCTACATCTCGTGCCGCCCGTAACCGCGTACGGGCCACGAGCACACACACCCGAACCCCGACAAAAATGGGCTTGTTTTTTTGGTTTTAGGGCTTGCACGACCCTAGCTAGGGTACAGAAACGTAGCACTGGGCCCTGCGTTACCTGGAAGATTCGGATGTCGAAGTCGTCCGATCCCACCAACAGCTCGTGCCGCCCATCCCCGTCAACGTCACAGAATGCCATCGCGCCAACGTTGTCGCCGGTGACGGTCCAGAAAGTCTCCTTCCCCTTGGAGTCAAATCCCTGCGTGTGCGTGTGTGCGTGCTTGTTGTCGCCAATGACCGTCCAGAACGTCTCCTTCCCCTTGGAGTCAAAGCCCTGTGTGTGTGTGTGTGTGTTTATGCATGTGTGTATGTGTGTGTGTGTGTGAGTGTGCGCGTGTGTTTTCGCCGGTGACCGTCCAGAACGTCTCCTGTCCTTTGCTGCCAAAGCCCTGCGTGTGTGTGCGCGTGCGTGTGTGAGCATATTCAGCCCCCTCTCCCCCCCCCCTCATGCATCGCACCTGAACCTAGCAGTAGGGGTGCGGTAGGGGACCTGGGGGCACGCCCACCCTCTTTACAGAGCTGGGGTCCCCTACCATCAACAGCCAGCCATTTCATCAAGTGCTCGGGCCAAACGCGCCGAGCATGGTCTTATACGCTTTTAGAGGTGTCACTGACTGTAACATCCATCATGGATGGCATGATCAGCAGGTACCCCCATGATCACGACCGGCACGGCGATGCATGCATGCATACGCGCCACGCATATCCCAGACTTCTCTCTTCCCGCTCGGGAGTTCACGGCGCCCTCGGCGCCAAACCCCTCTTCACGACACAGTTCACGGCAGCCTGCCGTGAACTGTGGCGTGGAGTTTATTGAGCAGTACGGTACACACCTTCCCCCCCCTCTCCCACCTGTATTCAGCAGTTGCCCCCCACGATCACGACCGGCGCGGCGAGCGTGCGTGTGCGTTTTGGAGGAAATCCAGCCCCCCCCCCCTCTCTCCCTTGCCCCCTCCCTCTCCCTCGCTCCCTCTCTCTCTCCATTTCTGCCCTCTCTCCCGTTCTCACCCTCTCTCACCTGTATTGAGCAGCTTCTTCCCATGATCACGACCGGCGCAGCGAGCGTGCGTATGCGTTTTGGAGGAAATCCAGCCCCCCCCCCTCGCCCTTGCACCCTCCCCCTCGCTCCCTCTCTCTCTCTCCCGTTATCCCCCCCTCTCCCTGTCTCCCACCTGTATTGCGCAGCTTCCCGTCACGACCACAAGCGGCGCAGCCATGCACACGTGTCGCAGCATATTCAATGCGCCCTCACTCTCCCTCCCCCCCCATGTAGCGCACCTGTATTGAGGAGTTAACCCCCACAATCACGACCGGCGTAGCCGTGTGCGTGCGTGTTGGATGCCACTGCCCCTCCCCCCCCCCCCACACCACCACCACCCTCTCCCCCTCTCCCACCTGTATTGCGCAGCTTCCCCCCACAATCACGACCAGTGCAGCCGCATGCGTGCGCGTTTTGGAGGATAATCCGGTCCCCCCCCTCCCCCCCTCGCTCCCTCTCCCTCGCTCCCTCTCTCTCTCCCGTTTTCCCCTCGCTCCCTTTCCCCACCCCTCCCCCACCTGTATTGAGCAGTTGCCCCCCACGATCACGACCGGCGCGGCGATGTTTGCAAACTGGCCGGCCACCATCGCGTTGACACCGTCGCCCACGTCCTGCAGTGAAATGAGTGATTGAGGGTGCCGGGGAAGATGGCAAAGTGAGCAGGAGCGACAGAGGGTGATCGAAGGGACCGGGGATGACCGGGAGAGATCAAGTGTGGTCGAGATTGATGAAGATTGATCAAGTGTGACCGAGAGTGAGTGGGAGTGAGCGAGAGTGACGAAAGTGAGCGACAGTGCTCAAGAGAGATTGAGAGTGAGCGAGAGTGAGCGCGAGTGAGAAGGAGTGACCGTGATTGGTACGACGGTTGGTGAGGTGGTGAGGGTGTAAGTGTGAGTGAGAGTGAGTGAGAGTGAGAGTGAGAGTATGTGAGGGTGAGTGAGATTGAGGGTGAGGGTGAGGGTGGGAGTGAATGTGTGCGTGCGCACATCTGACCGGCCTTGATGGCGTTCAGAAAAACCGAGAGCGACCGGGAGTGACTTGGAGTGACCGCGAGGATGTGAACAGGGGTGATTGAGAGTGGCTGGGAGTGACCACGAGTGATCGAGAGTAGTCAAGACTCTTGACCACTCTAGGGTTGTGAGTGACCGTATATCCCGTATATACGTATATCCGTATATACGGCCGTAAATACGGATCTTAAAAGCGGGTGGTATACGCACTGCAATATACGGTTTATTTATTTGTGTATGGATAGCGGCTGACGCCGACGCGATCCGGGCCGTGACGGGTCGCAAACAACCTCAGTAGCAGTAAGCTATAGATACAGGATAGAGAAACGTGGGCCGCAGGTCTTTCAGTAGACAGCCAATGAGGTCACACCACGGGTCACATTTTGGAGATGCAACAAACGGCAAGACTACCCCCCGAATACAGCACGGAATCGGACGATTCGTCTTGCATTGTTAAGCTCATGACCAGCGCTGTCGATTGCATGCAGCTTTGGGGGGTAGTGGTGATGTGCATGGGGCGCATGCATGGGGCTCATGGGGCGGGTGGCGCAACAACTTTGGGGGTCTCTCTGGGTCGAGGTCTGGGGTCTGGGGTCTGGGGCCTGAGGTCTGGGGTCTGGATTCTGGGGCAGGGGCGGGAGGCGGGGTCGGGGTCTGGGGCCTGGGGCCTGGGCGTTGGGTCTTGGGTGTTGGGTCTTGGGTTTGGGTGTGGGTCTTGGGTTTGGGTGTGTCTGGGTCTGGGGCCTGGGTGGGGTAGGGTCTCGGCTATTACATGCTCGGCGTTTGAACAAGGGCCGGAGGCCCTTGGGTACTGAACTTGATCAGGTCGTAGACTAAACGGAGGGGGGGGGGGGGGAGAGGAGGGGAAGGGAGGAGGGAGAGGAGGGGAAGGGGGAAGGGAGAGGATTTGGCTCCCGCACCGCACGCACCGCAGCCGCCCGAGCAGCCACAATACGGTTTCGGCATTTACTGAAAAACCTTAGCACGCATGATGATCACACCGAGAGCAACAGTGCTCCTTGTAAATCCAGCGTTGCAACGGCGTGTCTCTCAACCAATTTGACATACATATGAGGCAGCTGTGCTTCATATACGGATACGTAGCTACGGATATACGGTCGTATGTACGGATAAACGGATACACGGGGCCGTCCATCTACGGTCGCCCACAACCCTAGTTAAGAGTGACCTGGACTGGCCGAGACTGACCGAGAGTGATCGAAGGTGACTGAGGGAGCAGTGACGCCCCTGCAAGCCGTATACTGCTCTGGGCCAGATTTCCCATTCCCAGAAAACCACCCTACACGTGGTGGGAGAGGGCGTAGGGGGGTGCGTTGGAAAGCTCTCGCCGAGAGCAGCGCGGTCTTGGCCACCCTCACTCGGGCACCACGAAATAAATCAAAGCCTCTGCATCCTAGTCCCTGAACACCCCAATTCCACACCTTGAAGAACAGGTCCTTGTTGTGCTCCACGTCGTAGCACTGGATGTTGGAGGGCGTGCCAACCTGGGTGGGTGCGTGCACGCGTGTGTGTCAAGAGGGCGAGAGGTACAAGGTTGCGTGCGTGCATGCGTCAGAGGGGGGAGGGATGCTGCTCCGTGATGACCATCGTAACACTGGATGTTGGAGGGCGCGTCCGCCTGGGTGGGAGAGTGTGCACGCGTCAGAGGGCAGGCAGCTGGTCGGTGGCAACCGCCCCTCACAAGTGGTTGCTAGTGTTAGAGCGAGGGTGCTTTGTCCTTCACAAGGAACATATTTCACCCAACTTGCTTCGCACGCCATGGCTGCCACACTGAGCCCCACCAGACGAGGTGAGACACGTTGGAAAGCGGACACTTCAGGCTACCTGCTGCTCTGTGTGGCCTTGCGGGCTCTCCTAGTCGAGCCCCCCCTAAAGTTGTAGTCTAGACCTTAACTCACACGCGTAAAACCCGAATACATTCAGTATTTTGTGCCTTGCCGCGGGATTCTGCCGCGGGATTGTCGCAGGATTTTTTGTTTTCCCCGCTTTGACGTCACTTTGGGCGTATGTTTTCTATTCCGACGTTTTATGTGGAAAGCGACCTTGCCGGAATGAATTGATCGGCCAGGCAAAGCGACACTTCGGTACCCACCATGAGCACGTCGCGCAGCACGCCGGGCAGCATCTGCGACGCCACCACGCTCGTGATCGTCTTGTTGATGTTGAGGAAGGTGATCGTGGCGTCATCAACGCCCTGCGGTGTGCAGCATGAGCGTGTGTGTGGGGGGGGGGGCGTGTGCGCGCATGTGTGTGCATGCATGTGTATGTATGTATGTATGTATGTATGTGTGTGTGTGTGTGTGTGTGTGTGTGTGCAGGCATGTGTGTGTGTGTGTGTGTGTAAGCACAGCTCGGCGCAGGTTGGTTGGTGCCCAAAGGCGCAGACGCTCGTGATGGCCTTGTTGATGTTGAGGAAGGTGATGGTGGCGTCATCGACGCCCTGCGCACAGACAGACAGACGGTGTGTGTGTGCATGCGCGTGTCTGTGTGTGTGTGTGTGTGTGTGTTTACAGCTTACAGTATGCACCCTCGGGGTGGCCTCGGGGCGTGGGATTGAGGGAGCTGCCTAACGAGGCTACCTACCATAAAGTTTGTGTGTGTGTGTATGTTTGTATGTGTGTGTGTGTGTGTGTGTGTGTGTGCAGCTCGACGCCCTGCGTGAGCGGTTGGGGACGATGATGGTCGATGCTTCAGTCTACCAAGGACACAGTAGTACGAGAACGCAGCAGAGAGCAGGTGAGCGCGGGGTGGGTGTTGCCAAGGATGCAGACGCGTTGTCGTCTTGCTGATGCCCTACCACTGCTGTCACTGTTGCCGTAACTACCTGGGTGGTATAGGGTGGTATGGGGAAAACTGAGTTTAAGGTGTCGGGCGCTATCGCCGACACAGGTATTATACATCATTACTGGTGTCACACAGACTATAATATCCATCATCATCATCAGGGTGGATATGGGGGCCCATTGTCCTGACTAGGTCCAGGGCGTGCACGCACGTGGGGTTTACTCACCCCTAACAGGTAGCCAGCCAGTTTCAGCATGAAACTGAGTTTAAGTGTCGGGCGCTAGCGTCGACACTGGTCTTATACATCGTTACTGGTGTCACACAGACGGTACTCCATCATCATCACCACATTCCCAACGCCTGAGGCAGCGCCTCGGGCGGCGCCTGAATTTGCGCGGATCAGGCGGCGCCTCAGGCGCGCCGATCACCTGAGGCACCGCCTGGGGCACACCCCTGCTTGCCTCAGGCGCCGCCTTAAGACGTCATCCCGACCGCCTCAGGCGCCACCCCGACCACCTCAGGCGCCCATCGCCGCCTGAGACGCAATCCCGACCGCCGCACACGTTATGACCGCCTTCCCTTGCGCGCCCCATGCGTTACAATTTTGGTAGGGATGTTGAGGCGGGTCTCCTACATGCTCCGTGTCTCTCACTCAGAGACCGCTGTTTGCGGTAGTCTAGCCGTCGGGAGCGGTAGTCTATTGGCGGTTCTCTTGTCCACTTAAGCGGGCTGGAGTATCGGCGGGTGATCTCAAGTAGAAGAGTAGCCTGCTTAGCTGACACCCCTTGTTGCTTGTTACTTTTTGCTTGTTGAGGCGGGTGATCATCGACGGGCTGCGCAAGCGGCTGCTTATACTCAGTCTGTTGTACGAGTCGGTGCGCAGATCAGCCGTCCCAGTTACAGTTACAGTAACATCGGCTTTCCAGCAAAGACTACCTCTAGTCCTAGTACCACCGCCTAGACCCAAGTCCAGTTCTGGCCCTAACAATTACTTGTGAGGGGCGGTAGCCACCAGCCGGCTGCCTGCCAACTTGTAGTGCCAGAGCAAAAAGGAGAGCTATTGTGCGCCGCCTCCAAAATAGGTCCCAACTGCTTCTAGGGGATAGGGGTCAAGTGGCGCTTGCCAATCTACTTGACCGCCGTGGTGGAGGGGCCGGCGCCTGAGGGGCAGCCGGACCGTACACCACGGCTCTCCACCCGACCCTATCCTGAGCACGCTCAAACGCCGTGTCCGAAAAAGTCTTCCAATCAGCCGTCCCAATCGGTTCCAAGCTTCCAGAGGGACAAACAAAAAAGCAGGCACGAGGCCCACCAAAACGGTCCAGCTTCAAAGTAGCCCACGGTAGCGCCGCCCACACGAGATGGCGGGCGCCACCAACACGGGGTGGCGGGCGCCAAGCAAGCAGCACCTCAAGCTAGGCACCACACTCAGCCCTGAAGCAGCCAGAGGCAGACCCCAGGTATAACCGGCAAAGGCAAGACCATGAAGGGACCAAGAAGGCCCACCCCCAACCACCGGACAACGGCCGGCCGGGTTGTGGGTGGTGCCACAGACACAGGGAAGAGTCAACCCTCGTACCTACCTGCTTGTGCGGGTTGTGCATGAAGATCTTGCCCGCGAGAGTCGCGCACGTGAGCACTGGGTGCCGTCCGTCATACTTGCCGATGGTTGCCTGCCCGCTCTGGATGCGCTCTGTGCCGGGCACGGGGCATGTGTGTGTGTGTGTGTGTGTGTGTGTTGAAGGAAGGGCACACGGCAGCAGGGCACGGAGAGAGATCCCTTTGAAAAGGGATAGCGGTGTCTATACCCGATCCGATTTCACAGTGTGCACTGGGACATGATATCCCCACTCTTTGTGTGCTTGCGTGTTTGCGTGCGTGGGTGTGTGGGTGTTGCGCATGCGGGCATGCGAGCGTGTGTTGTCAGCATGCCTCACTGTAACACGCGTGCCCGCATGCATGCTTTTGCATGTGCTTGACGCCGCCGCATGGCCTGCCGTGCCCTCATGTAGGCATGCATGGCCCATGCATACCCCATGCACACCCCGAGGCGCCCCATGCGTCGACGCACCTGACAGCTGCAGCTGGAACGCTGGGAGAAGCATTGGGGCTCACTCTCTCTATGGACTCGCGCGTATCTCGAGCTGATCACGCCATGCTCCGTGTTGCGAGAGCCCGGGAGGGGTGCTGAACAACCCCAGCGCGAGGAACAGCTCGCAGCCCTGCCGAGCTAAACAGCACCCAAATACCACTTGGGCGACTGCCAGGGAACTCAGGTGTCGGAGGGGGGCACGGCGCACGTGTAATGTTGAGTCAACAGGTCAACTTCGAACGAGTGATCTCAACTGGTGTGGACGGGGCCTTCTTCGTAAAACCGGCTCCCCGATCCTTTGTTGTGCGATGCGTGGGATACATCCTGGAGGAGGCGCCCGTGCGCCATGGTGGCCTGCATCAACGATGATGGCAATGCTGCTGGCGTGCTGCAGCCTGATGCATGGAGCCCATGCATTTTTGCCCTTCAAGGTCAACCACGACGCAGTCATCATCCCCACGGCAGCGGAGGGACCCACCGGCAAGCATCAGAGGCCGGAGAGCATTCTTAAGGGGGTCGAACTGCTAGTAAAGGAGGTGCGCAGGGCGGCATGCAAGCGCGGCAACATTTTGGCGCGCATGAGCTCTAGGTAACCCCCTCAAACACACACACACACACGCGCACACGCACACGCACACGCACGCATACACACACATAGGCATGCACACACACACACACACACAAACAAACACACAAAACACACACACACATGCACGTGCAGATGTACAACCAGCAGAACCGATGGGACATCGAGGAGCTAGGCGGTGAGGAGAGAGGAGGATGAGGAGGGGGTGTTGATGCGTGCTGTCTGCTCGGGAAAACGCAAACCCAGCACACGCGCAGAGTACAGCAATCGTGATGGCAGATTGCACCTCTGCATAATTTACAGCTGCCAGCCTAGCTAGAGCTTCTCTACAAGGGCATATTACGCCATCAAAGGTGTCCGACGGCCTGAGAATCGACCACACGCAGAGTTCGAGACCATCTCAGGGGGCGTGGGCAAGGCGTGCGGCATGCGCACACACAGCACATAGTGGTTTTGCACGCACACCCGCAGAGCACAGTGTGTGTGCGTGCATACACGCACTCACACATGCACAAGCAGAAATGTCATGCACACTCACACGCACTTGCACTTGCATACGCAGAGTTCGAGACCGTCACAGGTGGCGTGGGCAAGGCAGACGCCATGGCCTCGGCAGCCGAGTGGCTCACCGGGCGGCTCGTCTACGTGGGAGGCACGCTGGATGTGAGCTGGGATTTAGGGATTAGGGTTTAGGGCTTCAGGTTAAGGGCTTGGGTTTACCCCTGTGGGCGCCTGAAATGGCTGGCTAACACCTAGGACCTGGGGCCAAGGCTCACCGGGAGGCTCGCCTATGTGCGGGGCACCCTGGAAGTGAGCTGGGATTTTAGGTTTAGGTTTAGGTTTCAGGGTCAAGCCCTGTCAGCGCCTGGGCTGTCTGGCTAGCCAGAGCGGCAGCACCTGGGACTTGCTTACATCGGACGCACCTCGGACCCAGGCTCGCTGGTTGGCTCGTCTACGTTGGGGACACCCTGGAAGTGAACTGGGATTTAGGGCTTCGGGTTGAGGTTTATTAAGCTTCAGTTGTAGGCCTTGGGTCTAGCCCTGTAGGTGCCTGAAATGGCTGGCTAGCACCTAGGACCTGGGACCAAGGCTCACTGGGCGACTCGTCTACGTGGGGGGCACCCTGGAAGTGAGTTGGGATTTAGCGTTTACTGAAGCCACGCTTAGCCTTTGCGGGGTCCACTAAAGGCCAACTAAAGGCCCTCTTTATGGGATTTTAGACATCTGCGGGACATTTTGGGACTTGATTAGGCGCAAAGGCTACGCATGGCTATGGTAGGTTAAGGCTGCAGGGTCAAGCCCTATGAGCGCCTGGGCTGTCTGGCTAGCTAGGGCGGCAGCACCTGTGACTTGCTTAGGGCGCACCTCGGACCTTGGCTCGCCGGGCGGCTCGCCTACATAGGGGGGCACCCCGAAAGTGAGCTGGGATTCAGGGTGTAGATTTAGGGTTCAGGGTCAAGTCCTGTGAGTGCCCGGGCTGTCTGGCTAGGGCTGGCTAGCTAGGACATGCTTAGGACGCACTTGGGGCTCACCGGGCGGCTCGCCTACGATGGGGGCACCCTGGAAGTGAGCTGGGCTTGGGTTTAGGGTTAAGGTTTAGGGCTTTAGGTGTATGGCTTAGGTCTGGCCGTGTGGGCGCCTGAACTGGCTGGTTAGGTCGGGCGGCTCCTCTACGTTGGGGGCACCCTGGAAGTGAGCTGGGATTTTGGGTTCAGGGTAAGGGTCCAGGTTTTGGTCCTCCCCCCACCCCCGCTACAGAACGCAACAGTGCTACACCCCGGGAGACCGGGGTCGCCTTAAACCCTAAAACCCTGATCCCTAAACCCTCATCCCTGAACCCTTATTATACGTACCTCCCTCCCCTCCCACGACCTCCAGAACGCAACAGTGCTACAGGATGGCGGTCCGGGTCACCTAAAACCCTCAAACCCTTTCTTAAGGATTTGGAACCACCCTTGTTAACCCTTATTTGTCGACCCTTATTTAGCATCCATAAAACCTTCTCCCCCTCAAACCTACCCCACCACCACCCCCTCTTCAGAACGCAACAGTGCTACAGCCCGGGAGTTCGGGTCACCCTCCGATCGTGTTTGGCGAATGGGTGCAGGTGCGTGCGCGCGCGCAGACACACACGCACACGCACACACATACGCACACGCACACATGGGGCGCCCTCCGATCGTGTTTGGCGAATGGGTGCAGGTATGTGCATGTGCACACACACACACGCATGTGCACGTACACATGCATGCACACACACACACGCACACACACACACACACACACACAAACACACACTACTACAAACACACACTACTACAAACACACACTACTACAAACACACACTACCCGACGCTCTAGGGGCCAGCGCACCAGATACGCGCTAACTTGCAGATGCTATATGATACGCCTTAATAATATTGGCATTAAGGCCCACCTGTTCGACACGCAAGTACAGCCTGTGCTAAATTACGGGTGTGAGGTGTGGGGCCCTGCGATGATGGCGGATGCTGGGGGGGGCGTGTTTGCCGGGGCGGGCGGACGGTGGGAGAGAGGCAGGAGTGGGAGGGGCGCTAAGGCCGCACGCGACGGATGGCGCACCCTGGAGGAAGTGCTTCTGCAATTTACCCGTGCGTCCCTAGGAGTCCGCAGCAACGGGCAGCAACTGGGGATTTTGGCGCGGGAGGCGGGGTGACGGCCGCTGGCGGCAGATTGGCTGCGCCAGGCGACGCGCTTTTGGGATAAGGCGCGGGGGCGGCCTGACGGTGACCTGCTTAAAGATGCAATGCGGGAGAGCTGGGGGCTGGCGGAAGCGGGGGGGACGTGCTGGGCGGCACGCTTGCAGGTGTGCCTCGGAACTGTGGGGCACACCCTGGCGTGGGACCAGGAGGGACCGCTACACATCACCAACCTGCTGGACGTGGCGACCGCGGCGTGGCTGGCCGCCGCGACAAGCACACCGGCGCCGCCGAGCGGCACTACCGTGCGAGATGTACCTGAGGAGTGGTCGCGCGGCTTTAAGATGCTGACCTACATGCGGTGGATGGCGGGTAGCGACAGCGAGCCGCCGGCCCTGTTGAGCTCAGGGCTGAACAGTGCTGCCCGGATCACGGCTCTAGCTAGGTTCAGGATGGGGCTCCATGAGCTGCAGATAGAGCGGGGGCGCTACGCCGTGGCGGGACAGAGGCAGCGACGCAGCCAGCGAGCGTGCTGCCTATGCGGTGGGCTAGAGGATGAGGCACACATGGTATTTGAGTGCCCTGCCTATGAAGAGGCACGGGTGCAGGCCCACAGCCTGTTTCGGTCCATCCTCGCCCCAAGGAGGCCGATTTAGATGAGCGGAAGCGGGAGTTTATGAATCCTCGGCCAGGCCAGGAGAACCCCAGGTTTTGGCACGAGCTGGCTGACTTCCTTGTCGCCTGTTTTGAGACACGCACCGCGTGCACAGCAATCATGATGGCAGATGGCATGCTAGGGGTCTAATTTTGACAGCTGCCGGCCTCTTTCCTAGGGTCTAATGCGCCATCAAAGGCGTCCAACGGACTGTAAAATTGACCACTACTATACGGGGCGAGTGGGTGCAGGTATGTGCATGCGCAAACGCATGCACATACACACACACATACGCACACGCACACACACATGCACACATGCGAACACGCACACATGGGGTACCCTCCGATCGTGTTTGGAAAATGGGTGCAGGTATGCGCACCCGCGCGCACACACACACACACACACGGTTCGCACCCCGATTGTGCAGGAATGTGCACCAACCAGCCAGCCAACCAAGCGTTACATGCGCGTGAGATGCATGCACCGGCAATACCTATACTACTAGCTGCCAGCAGTTATTATTCATACCACCCGGCAATACCACCCGGAAATATTTGCGATATTTGACTATGTTGAACAACACCCCGCAATAGTTGTGATTCGCACACACATGCACAGACACAGACAAACAAACACAAACACACACACGCGCTCACACACAAACATTCACACACACACGCACGTGCACACACACGCTCACACACGTCTGCAGGACGCCGGAAAGCTGCCCCAGGAGTTTTGCACACACACACACACACACACACACACACGTCTACAGGCCGCCGGAGAGCTGCCCCAGGAGATTCGCACACACACACACACAATTGCACACACACACACGCACGTGTGCAGGCCGCTGGAAAGCTGCCCCAGGAGATTCGCACACACACACACACACACACGCACGTGCACACACACACACGTCTGCTGGACGCCCGGGGGAAAGCTGCCCCAGGAGATTCGCACACACACACACACACGTCTGCAGGACGCTGGAGAGCTTCCCCAGGAGATTCTCGACCGGCCGGGACAGAGCGAGCGCCTGCCCACAATCCTGATATACGGGCAGTATGATGTGGAGGTAAGCCACCGTTCAAGACACTGCTATCCCGGAGGAATGCGTGGCTGTCACTATGTGGGTGGTATAGGGTGGATCTGGGGTAGATCTGGGGTAGTGCCCTGTCTTGGTCCAGGGCGAGCGCGCACGTGGGGGGTTACTCTCGCCCCTACCAGAGAGCCAGTCAGTTCCAGCCTGAAATGGGGTTTAGGTGTCGGGCGCCAGCGCCGTCACAGGTCTAATACGTCGTTACGGTGTCACACACAGACTGCAAAATCTATCATCATCACTGGTTCGGCAAGGTTTTTTTGGACAACCCTTTAAAAAGGCGGTCAAGAGGCAGTCAAAGGAGGGGGGTCAAAACATCAACAGGTTCGTAGGGATATGGGGGGGGGGCAGGCACGATCTCTCCCTCCCTCTCCCTCTCTCTCTCCCTCTCTCTCTCTCACTCTCTCAGTTACAGTTACATCGGCTTTCCAGCAAAGACTACCTCTAGTCCTAGTACCACCGCCTAGACCCAAGTCCAGTTCTGGCCCTAACAATTACTTGTGAGGGGCGGTAGCCACCAGCCGGCTGCCTGCCAACGTGTAGTCCCAGAGCAAAAAGGAGAGCTATTGTGCGACGCCTCCAAAATAGGTCCTAACTGCTTCTAGGGGATAGGGGGTCAAGTGGCGCTTGCCAATCTACTTGACCGCCGTGGTGGAGGGGCCGGCGCCTGAGGGGCAGCCGGACCGTACACCACGGCTGTCCACCCGACCCTATCCTGAGCACGCTCAAACGCCGTGTCCGAAAAAGTCTTCCAATCAGAACGAGTGCCACTAGTTTGGCCTAGCTGCTGAATCAGTAGCTTAAGAAAATAGTGTCGGGAGGAGGCTGGAGGCCGGCCTTGCTGCCGAGCCACATCCATTGTGCAGTCAAAAGTTGTACGAGGAAGACGAGAAGCCGGCATGCGCATCACATGGCCTAGCCACTGCATTGACTCACTCTCTCACTCTCTCTCTTCCCCACTATCTCTCTCTCACACACACACAGAGTCGACTGCAGAATGGAAGGGACCTCCCCCCTTCCAAAGGCCCTCAACACGTCGCTGCTGCTGAGCTGGCGCAGCCCGTGGCGGCTGACGCGACACACACACAGACACACACAACAACAACAACAACAACAACAACACAAGGAGATGTGACTCTCTCTCCCACTCTCTCTCTTACTCCCTCTCCCACAAAAAGGCTTCCCACAACAACAACAAATAGGCTTCCCATGTAACTCTCTCTCCCACTCTCTCTCGTACCCCCTCTTACTCTCTCTCACTCGCTCGCTCTCTTACTGTTTCTCTTTCACACTCTCTCTTTATGTCTCTCTTGCTCTATTTTTCTCTCACTCACTCTCTCACTCTCTCACTCCCTCACTCTCCCACTCTCTCTCATAGGTCCCCAAGACCTCACTCTGAGCGACACAGCCTATGGCGGCTAGAACGCGACTCCACCAAGTCACCACACACACACACACACGCACACACACACACCACCACACACCACACCACACACACACACACGTGTGTGCGTGCACGCACACACACACACACACACACACACACGCACACAGGCTCCCAAGACATCACTGCTGAGCTGGCGCGACCCATAGCGGCTAGAGCGCGACTCCGCCACATCACCACCACACACACCCGCACACACACACACACACACCACTCGTCCACGCACACATCTCATTCCATTCCATAGTGTTACAAAACTGCAACAGCACTACCCGTACTAAAGTACTGGCAATGTCCCAGACACACACACACACACACACACACACACACACACGCGCGCGCATGCACGCACACACACACACGCACACAGGCTCCCAAGACCTCACTGCTCTGCTGGCGCAGCCCATGACGGCTAGAGCCCACACCACCACCCCACATACATGCAGACACACACACACACACACACACACACGAGTGTACATGCACACACACACACACACACACGCGCGCACACACACACAGGCTCCCAAGACCTCACTGCTCAGCTGGCGCAGCCCATGGCGGCTAGAGCTTAACTCCCCCACACCACCACCACGAACACCCGTACACACACATCCACAAACACACACACACTCACACACACACGTGCATGCATGCACACACACACACACACACACACACACACGCACACAGGCTCCCAAAACGTCACTGCTCAGCTGGCGTAGTCCATGGCGGCTAGAGCGCGAAGACGGCATCATGTATGGCGCTGGCATTGCCGGAGGAAAGGGCGCGCTGCTGATGGCGATACAGGTACAGGGGCAGTACAGGGGCGATACATGGGCAGTACAGGGGCAGTACAGGGTTGGGTTTTGTTGCACAACATCTCAAAAGTTTTGATGTGTGGCAGTAGAGAGCTTCATGACGTGTCATGTTTGGTGCTGGCGTTGCCGGAAGAAAGGGCACGGTGCTGATGGCCATACAGGTGGCCTGGTCTGTGTTTACAGGGCGTGGATTTTGTTGTGGGGGGGTTCAGGGTGTCAACTTCTCAAGGGTTTGATATGTACAACAAAAAGAACGTTGCCGGAGGGAAGGGTGCGCTGCTGATGACAGTACAGGTACAGGGGCAGTATGGGGGGTTGCGTTTGATTTTTTTTCCATAAATAAACTAACATTTGATATGTAACGGCTCGAGCGTGGTGGCTCAGTTTGTATGGCGCTGGCGTTGCCGGAGGAAAGGGCGCGCTGCTGATGGCGATACAGGTGTGTGTTTTCTTCTTTCCAAGGGGCAAGGGTTCGCACCCAGATATGTTAACCCTACAGGTTAAGGTTACATCTTGGTTCAAAGATTTGGTTTCAACCTCGAAGATTTAATTTTTGGCGGCTATCTAGAGCTCGAAGACGGCATCATGTATGGCGCTGGCGTTGCCGGAGGAAAGGGCGCGCTGCTGATGGCGACACAGGTGGGGGTTGGTTTATTACTAGCGTTTACGCAACCGTACAAACCTGTGTACCCAGGTTTGTGAACCCTGAACCCAGATTGGTTGAAAACTCAAAAGATTTGATTTTCAACGGCTATCTAGAGCGCGAATGCATCATGTACGGCGCTAGCGTTGCAGGCGGAAAGGGCGCGCTGCTACTGGCGATACAGGTATCAAGACAGGCACATTATATAGGGCACTGTATAGGGGTACATTACATGGAGTGGACTTCAGGGGTCGAATTTGCTGTTTGGCGGCGGTTGTGGTGGTGGTGTGTGTGTGTCTGTGTCTGTGTGGTGTCGCGGGCGTTGGTGCGCTGCTGATGGCAATACGGGTGTGGGTTTGAGGTGGCAGTGGCGGTAGTGCTGCTGCTGCTGCTGGTGGTGTGTGCAATCATTACACACACACACACACAAACACACACACACACTGTACAGACGCTCGAGATGCTGCCGCGTGCTGCCGAAAGCTACTGGCCGGCGTTCTTCAAGAGCATCCAACTCAAGACACAGACACACACTAACGCAGCCGCAAGCACGTGCACGCACGCATGCGCACACGCACACGTGAACACACACACACACATACACACACACTGCACAGGCGCTGCAGATGCTGCTGCGCGCTGCCAAGAGCTTCTACTCCCCTTTGTTCGTCAAGAGCGTCCCACTCCACACCAAGTTCCTGTTTGGGGTCCTAGGGCCTAGTTCACTCTAAACCTTTTTAAAGGACTCAAATCTAGTCAAGTTCAAACCCGCAACCCAGAACCAAGGCGTCATTGCTTTTGTGCAGGCGCTCGAGATGCTTCTGCGCGCTGCCGAAAGCTACTACTCGCCATCGTTCGTCAAGAGCATCCCACTCAACATCAAGTTCCTTTTCGAGGGGGAGGGCGCGTGCGGGAGTGAAGGGCTGCTTGACGCCCTGAAGGTGTGGGTGGGTGCGTGTGTGTGTGTGTGTGGTCGATTTTGCAGTCCGTCAAACGCCCCTTTTATGGCGTATTCATGTGTGTGGGGGTCAATTTTACAGTCCGTCGGACGCCCCTGATTGGCGGATCCATGTGTGTGTGTTTGTGGGTGGGTGGGTGGGTGTGGGTGTGGGTGTGTGTTTTGAAGGGGAGGGCGCGTGCGGGAGCGCAGGGCTGCGTGACGCCCTCCAGGTGTGTGTGTGTGTGTGTGTGTGTGTGTGTCCGTGCGTGTGTATGTGTGTGTGTGCGTGTGAGTGCGTGTGTGTGTGTGTGTGTGTGTGTGCGTGCGACACACACACACACACCACACACACACACACACACCGGCACAGGCACACGCACACCTCTTCAAGGGCGTCGACGTCATTCTCGCCGCTGCCGCTGCGGGCTCACACACACACACACACACACCTGCCGGCACAGGCACACGCGCACCTCTTCAAGGGCGTCGACGTCATTCTTGGCGCTGCCGCTGTGGGCACACACACACACACACGCACACACCTGCCGGCACATGAACCTGCGCACCTCTTCCAGGGCGTCGACATCATTCTCGCCGCTGTAGCCGGGGGCACACACGCACACACACACACACACCTGCCGGCACAGGCACACGCGCACCTCTTCAAGGGCGTCGACGTCATTCTCGCCGCTGCCGCAGCGGGCACGCCAGGATCCCTGAGCATGGGGCCGCACGACGGTGCGTGCGTGTGTGTGGGGGGGGAACGTGCGTGTGTGTGTGTGTGTGTGTGTGTGTGTGCGTGCGGTGTGTGTGTGTGCATGTGTGCGGTACGGCGTGCGCTGCCGCTGCGGAACGCCAGGATCCCTGAGCATGGGGCCGCGTGACGGTGCGTGCGGGTGTGTGTGTTTGTGCGTGTGCGTGTGTGTACGTGTGTGTGTGTGTGTTTGCGTGTGTGTGTTTGTGTGTATGTGTATGTGTGTGTGTGTGCACCCTGCTATGTGTGTATGCGTGTACGTGAGCAACACCACCCGCAACGGGCCCCATGCTGCAACAACACAACAACGCAACACCACAACAATGCAACACCGCAATATGCCCCACACCACCGCAACAGGCCCCACACCACAACACTGCAACACCACAACACCGCAACACCGCAACAGGCCCTACACCACAACACTGCAACACCACAACACCATAACACCGCAACAGACCCCGCGCTGCAACACCACAACACCGCAACAACACAACACCACGACACCACAACAGGTCCCACGAACCAAGCGGCAGACGCTGCATGGGGAGCTGGGGCGAAGCTGCCACGCTGCGCAGCACCGCAACAGGCCCCGCACCGCAACACCACAACAATGCAACACCACAACAATGCAACACCGCAACAGGCCCCACACCAGAACACCGCAACAGGCCCCACACCACAACACTGCAACACCACAACAATGCAACACCGCAACAGGCCCCACACCGCAACACCACAACACCACAACACCACGACACCACAACAGGCCCCGCGGACCGAGCGGCAGACGCTGCATGGGGAGCTGGGGAGAAGCTGCCACACGGCGCAAATCTGGACGCGCGCGGGACGGCCGCGCACCGCAACACCACAACACCGCAACACCATAACACCACATCACCACAACAGGCCCCGCGGACCGAGCAGCAGACTCTGCATGGGGAGCTGGGGAGAAGCTGCCGGTCGGCGCCAATCTGGACGCGCGCGGGACGGCCGCGCACGTCGCGTTGGCCGAGGTGTGGGTGGTTGATGAATTGGCTTTTTTGTGCGGGCGGTTGGGGTGTTGAGTTTATGCGTGGGGAAGATGGGGAGAAGCTGCCACGCGGCGCCAAGCGGGACGCGCGCGGGACGGCCGCGCACGTCGCGCTGGCAGAGGTACGGTCGGCTGATAAATTGGGGAGGTGTTTCTTGGGGTGTTGCGTGTGTGTGCGTGGGGAAGCTGGGGCGGCCGCCCCCCAGTGTTTTTATTTTCACGAATTTGAATTAATTGTTCCACAGCCGGATTTTGCTTTGACCGCGTTAACCGTTGACCTCCTGTTGACCGTTTGCCATGTCTGTAAGTCACTTGAAAGCTCTTGAGGAGCTCTATCTGGCGGGCCTGTCAGACTACCAATCCACTGAATGAGTTGAACTTTGTGCACAGTCAAAGTACAGCCGGAATACAGCCAAATGGCTGTGCACAGCCGAACAAGAAATCACTGCCGCCGCCCCCCCCCAAGCGTACCCAGCCAGCGAGATGTCTGAATCGCCCGTGCTGCCTGCTTTGTCTAGTTTTTAGGGATGACAAGACCCAAGGCCCAAGGTCCACAGCTCAACTGCCGGCCACCACCCCCAGCGGACCCAGCCAGCGAGATGTCCGAATCGCATGTGCCGTGGTGCTGCCCCTGCTGGTACTGCTGCGGTGTGTGTGTGTGTGTGTATACCACTCACGCCGCGATGGGGGGCGCGTACTGTTGACCTGATAGCCCGTCGACCTACACACGCAGGAGCTTCACGCGCCGGTGACCGTGCTGGGCGTTGGGTTCGCTGGTTGCCCCTCCTCCCCAGCCCACCACGCCCCACCTAGAGTGCGCGGTCTGTTAACCTGTACATTGGTTACCCCAGTTCACACCCCAGTTTACACACCCCTGTGCACCCGAAATGCAGGAGCTGCGCGCGCCGGTGACCGTGTTTGGCGCTGGGATCGCTGGTTGGCCCTCCTCACAGGAGGCAGCTCGCCCCCAACTCCACAGCTACCACGCTCCACCGAGAGTGTGCGCACTGTTGGCCTGTCACCTGGTTACCCCTGTTTTCACCCCTGTTTACCCCCCTGTGCACCCAAAACGCAGGAGCTGCACGCGCCGGTGACCGTGTTTGGCGTTGGGCTCGGGACGCCCGCGGGCGCGAAGGGCGGCGAGAGCCTTAGCGAGTAGGTGGTGTGTGTGGGGGGGGTTGTGTCAGGACCCACGCACATTGCAACCCCCCATTTGTCCCACACGGTGCCCCGACTATGTGTTTGTGTGTGTGTCTGTCTGTGTGTGTGTGTATGTGTGCTTGTGTGTGCGTGCATGCGTGCGTGTATACGTGCGTGAAGGGCAGAGTGCTGAGGTTAGGTGTGTGGTGGGGCGGGGGCATAATAACCAGAGGGTGGAGGCAGGGGACTGATCGCGCGCGGTTTGGTCGCGTGGCCCCTGCACCGCCCCCCGCCAGAGCGCACACCACACCCTAAACCCTAAAACCCTGCTGGTGCTGCTGGAACACACACACACGCACACACACACACACACACACACACACACACATATGAACATGCACACACACACACGGACACACACACACACACACACCAATCCCCACGCTTGCATCCCGTCACCCCGCACCGCCACAATCACCCATGCTGCCTCTCTCACACACACACACACACTCCAATGCCCCTGCGTCACCCCCTTTCAGGACACAATACTATGTGGGGCGCGGCTGCTGCTGCCACTGCTGCCTCTCTCTCGCCCCCCCTTCCAATGCCCACGTTCACCTCACCCCACACCCACACACCACCTGCGTCGCCCCTTGCCAGGGCGCACAACAACGGCTGCTGCTGCCACTGCTGCCTCTCTCACCCCCCCCATTCAATGCCCCTGCGCGCACCCCCCACCTCGCACCCACACACCACCTGCGTCGCCCCTTGCCAGGGCGCACAACAACGGCTGCTGCTGCCACTGCTGCCTCTCACCCCCCCCATTCAATGCCCCTGCGCGCACCCCCCACCCCGCACCCACACACCACCTGCGTCGCCCCCTTTCAGGGCGCACTACAACGCGGGGCGCCTCGCATGGGCGCGGCTGCTGCTCGCGCTGGGCGAGCCTCACACCGCGCGCCAGCTCATGGCGGACACGGCGGCGCGGACGGGGGGCGGCGCAGGCGACGGCGTGGACGGCAACGAGGCGGGGTCGGAGGAGGGGGAGAAGGGGGCGGCGTGCGCACGTGATGGGGGCGAGCAGGGCGGGGATGGCGGCGGGGGTTCGGAGGAGGGGGAGGTGGGGCCGGCGTGCGGGGGCGGCGCCGACAGCGGCGCGCACGATGAGCTGTGACCGGTAGCGCTCGGGGAGCCCCCGAGGGTACAAGTCTTTAACACGCGGCGCGCAGTTCCCATGGCAGTTTCCTGTGTAGGTGTAGGTAGTCCCCGAGGCGAGGATGAAAGAATTCCTGGGGTCAGGGCTAGCCCACCGTGGATGAGCTGTGACCGTATGTAACAGAGCGACTCTCCATCGAATGAAGATGACACACACACACACGCACACGCACAAACGCTCGTCTGCAGCTGCTGCTGCAGCACTCGCGGCTCATGCGCTCAAGCGCGTGCGGCCTGCAGGTAGCAGACGCGGCCGTCATGGAGGCAGCGGGCGCACAAGGGTACCACAGCATGCAACAGCGGCGACTACATCTTGGCGCCACCGTGTGCGCACCTCAGCCACCTCATCAACCAGCTGAAGGCGTAGGCTAGGTTGAACTCACTGGCTCGTGCTGTTTGTTGTTATTGCTTTGCTTTGCTTGGAGGGGGCCATACCCTAAACCCTAAACCCTAAGCCCTAAACTTCCCTAGGGGTACACCGCTACCTCCTCCGTGAAGTGGCCTCGATATCGGCTGCCACGACTTGATCATACTACACACTACATCGACGCCGACGCCCTGCCTTTTCCGTTCATTTGGGACGCCTACTCTCTCCTGCCTCTCCTGTGCTGTCTCCTCACGCTGCAACCCTGCAGCTGCGACTCGTCGTTTTTGTCGTCTTCACATCGCGCTACCCACCCACGTGCGTCAATCCCAGCAGGCGAGTGCTGCATGCACGATCCGCATGGCAACAGACGGATGCACCCATGCGCCCATGCGCATGCCCAGAGAGCCCCCATGCAGAGAGCCTTTCTGGCTGCCCTGGCGTTTCTGGCTGCATAAGGCGCGCATTGAGCCTGCCGCATGGCTGATCAATGACGCAGAACGCGCATAGGGTCGGAGCATGAACCCCCCGTGCACCCATGTGCTCCTCGCGGCTCATCGCTGCCCGCCTGTCCCCTCCGGTTCTGCATGTGCGCAGTGACAGCACGATGCCTCCACTCCCACGCAAGCAACTGAGGAAGCTGGTGCGCAAGCTTGGTGCAGTCACTCGCCCTGGGGAGCAGAGGCAGGCGCTGACAACGCTCGTGCAGCTGTGTCGCGACTCAGACAACGTGGCCGCCATTGCTGACGCTGGTGCCATCCCTGACCTGGTGTGGCTGTTGGGGCCTGGCTCTGCATCCAATTTGCAAGAGAATACAGCATACACACTTTGGAGCCTAGCTGACAGTTCTGAGAACAACAAGGTTACCATTGCTGCTGCCGGTGCTATCCCACCGCTGGTACAGCTGCTGGAGCCTGCCTCTCCAGCTGGTGTGCAGCAGAATGCAGCTGGAGCACTGTGGGTCCTCGCTATGAATGACGACAACTCTGCAAAGATCGCTGCTGCTGGTGCCATCCCACCGCTGGTGCAGCTGCCGGGGCCTGCCTCTCCAGCTGGCGTACAGCAGTGGGCAGCTGGAGCACTGATGCAATTCGCTGCGATTGCTGACAACATGGGGCCCATCGCTGATGCGGGCGCCATCCCTCCACTGGTGCAGCTGTTGGGGGCAGGCTCTCCAGCCAATGTGCAGTACGTTGCAGCTGGAGTGCTGCTGCACCTCGCTGCGAATGCTAACAACAAGGTCACCATCGCTGCCGCTGGTGCCATCCCGCCACTGGTGCGGCTGCTGGGACCAGGTTCTGACGACCGCACCAAAGAACATGCGTTACGTGTACTCAAGGCACTTGCTCGCAGAAGCGCTAAGCGCCGTGCTGCCATTGCCGCCGCAGCAGCCAGTGCAGACCTGCTGCCGGAGATGAGGAGACTGGGTATCGACGGCGGCTCATCCGACGTGCCAGCATAGCCAGCGCCCTACAAATACTGCCGCTGCTGCAGACAAGAGAGCCGGCGGAGGGGGCGGGCTCCGTGGACGGAAGGGCAGTATTTGCAGGGCAGATATGCGTATGAAGGTAGAAGCACGCTAGGGGATGGGGAGGATTCTCACAGGGCATGAGGAGTGAACATGAGGATGAGTAGAGTGGGAGTGGACTTCAGTGGGAGTCTGGTGCCATCAGCACTTTTTTTTGCCGCGTCGCTTGGTGTGGCGCGCGGGGCTGGAGAGCCAGGGGTGTAACAATACGTCTACATTGTCAACACACCCCTCCTGCACGCACCGCCGGCCCCTGGGCCGCCGGAAGGCTCGACAAAGCCACCTGGGCGCGGACTCCCACCAACGCCACTAGTGTCACACAGGCGGTGCCAGGTGCCATGGCACAAGGCGTGTAGTCTAGGCCTTAAATCACGCCCTGGGGTCCTCCGGGGCGTGATTTTCTAACGCGTACGTGTAAAACCTGTAAAACCAAGGCGTGGAGGGCTGCGCGGGCGTGCCGGGCTGCCCAAACAGCGCGCCACCGCCGCCGTCAACTCCACCAGCACCACCCGCCTCCCGTCCTCCACTCCAGCCCGCCCTTGGAGACCCTGTCGTCCCGTCCCCCTGGGGTGTGCAGCTTCTGATGCTGGTGCTGCCTGCTGGCCTCGGATGCCTTGTGCTGCGTCATGCGCAACAGCTCCTTGAGGTACCAGGGGTCGACCTCGGAGCGCACGTCGGCGTCGGCCTTGTGCAGCAGCTCTGTGAACGCACGCATGCACTCATGCACGCACACACACACACACACACACACACACACACACACATGCACACTCGCCGTTGTGCACGCCATCATACGTTGATGCGATGAACGCTGGGCTGAGGTGGGTGGGGTGCTTGGGATGCGTGCGCGCAGCGCGCACGACAGGAGGGGGGGGGGGGAATTTGGTGACACACACACGCACACACACACACAAAGAAACACACACCGGCAGGAGTGTCTTGCATGTGCTGCTGGTTGGGGCAGATGTGCACCGGTCGTCAGTCAGCTCACGCGATGCAGTTGTGTGTGTGTGTGTGTGTGTGTGTGTGTACAAACGTGTGTGGGTGGGTGGGTGGGTGGGTGAGTGCAGGGGTGTGTGGTCTGCCCTTCGCATTCGCACCCCGCTGCGCATGCTCCTGCTCGTGGCTCGGCGCCGCGTGGCCGATCAGCACAGCACAAGCAAACACACACACACACACACACACACACACACACACACACACACACACACACATACACACAAACAACACACGCCACAGGTGTCTGCGTCCGCGAGCGACCACCCTGCCGACCCGGTGATCGCCAGAGCCGAGCTCTTGCGCGACCGCGTGGGCGTGCCGAGGGGCATGCGTTTCCCTGCGGCGCGGCAGCTGCGTGCGCACCTCAACCACCTCATTGACCAGCTTCAACAGGCGTAGGCTTTGGTAGTATGATGGGTGCCCCAACAGAGCTACCTAGGCCTACTAGCAACACAGAAACCATCTGCGAGCGCAGAGGTAGTCGGGCGGGTGAAGGACGAGGCCGTCACTGGCTGTCATAGTTGGTGGTGGTGCAGCTGTTCCAGTCGTTTGTATCGTTCTGTCACCTGGCAGGTGTTTTGCAGGGTTTGTTGCTACTTGTGTGTTGTGGATCGGCTGCGTGGCTACGAGTGCGACGGTTGGTGTGGGCTACACCCCTCCTATTTCCGTTCCGTACCCCTCCGCGACTCCACGCCATCCCACGCCCTCGATATCGACTTCCACCACTGGATCAGACGCACCACATCGACGCCGACGTCTGCCAGTCACGCCTGGGCCGTTTATTTGGGTCGGCGCCTGAACTCCCGGCTCCTGTGCTCGTCTCCTCACGCTGCTGCAACCCTGTGACTCGTCGTCGCATTCTTCACATTACGTGCTACGTAACCACGGGCTTAATCCTCCAGAGGACGTGAGTAGGCGATGTCAGTAACATGTGCTGC
Organism: Chlamydomonas sp. UWO 241; assembly: GCA_016618255.1. Lineage (NCBI taxonomy): Eukaryota > Viridiplantae > Chlorophyta > Chlorophyceae > Chlamydomonadales > Chlamydomonadaceae > Chlamydomonas > Chlamydomonas priscui. The sequence continues at coordinate 562,883 of VFSX01000040.1, forward strand.
ATGGCCTCCATGCGATCCGCATATGCATGGCGACCAACGCAACGCGCGCCCAAAGAGAGCGCCTGCCCGGGCAGTCTGAGTATCCATGCATGCTGCACCAACAGACTCAGAAGACGCCGCATCTGCAAGGCGTGCATGCAAGGCATGCATGCGCGTACAGCGTGACACCCTCACGCGCCCACGCGACTCATCGCTGCATGCCCCCCCCCCACACACACACACACATGCACGCCTGCAGCCACATCGCACAAGATGCCTCCACTCCCACGCAAGCAACTGAGGAACCTGGTGCGCAAGCTTGGTGCAGTCACACGCCCTGGGGAGCAGGGGCAGGCGCTGACAACGCTCGTGCAGCTGTGTCGCGACCCAGACAATCTGGCCGCCATAGCTGACGCTGGTGTCATCCCTGACCTGGTGCGGCTGTTAGGGCCTGCCTCTCCAGCAGAAGTGAAGCAGCATGCAGCAGACGCATTGTGGGGCCTCGCTGCGAATACTGAGAACAAGGTTGCTATCGCTGCTGGGGGTGCCATCCCTCAACTGGTGCAGCTGCTGGGACCTTGCTCTTCATCTGGCATGCAGGTGATGGCAATAGGAGCACTGATGAGCCTCGCTGCGAACGCTGACAACACGGTCACCATTGCTGCTGCGGGTGCCATCCCCCCACTGGTGCAGCTACTGGGGCCTGGCTCTTCAGCTGCTGTGCAGCGGTGTGCAGCAGGAGCACTGATGAGCCTGGCTACGCATCCTGACAACGCGGTCGCCATTGCTGCTGCCGGTGCCATCCCTACTCTAGTGCAGCTGCTGGGACCTGGCTCTGACGTCAACACCAAAGGGTTTGCAACACGCACACTCAAGGCACTTGCTGACAACAACGATGAGAACCGTGCCGCCATTTCTGCTGCAACAGCCAGTGCAGACCTGCTGCAGGAAATTCAGGGTCTGGGTATCAACGATGGCCCATCCGACGCGCCGATATAGGCAGAGCAGCAAACACCGCTGTTGTGGCACACCAGCAGCCAGAGACAGAAGTGGGCTCAGGAGGCAGATCAGCAGTCACGCGCTCAGCCGTGCGCGGACGCAGTCGTTGAGCCGGACACTCTGCGCACGGAGCAGGCCGTGGCGGCCACAGATTTCGCAGCGGAATTGCAGGCCCTTGCAGAGGAACAGGCGCAGTGGGATGTGCAGGCGGCCGCAGGTGAGGAGAGAGCGCTGAGGCAGCTCTCTCACGCCGAGGCAATTGCCGCGCTTTACGCCCTGCGCTCAATGCCTGCGCGGCGCTGCTGCAGGCGCCCATGGATCTGAGACTGGGCACGAGCGTGCACGACGTGCTCGCGATGCTGCGCCCGCTCATGGACCTCGGCCCGCCCCACGACTACACGTCGCTGAGTCCGCCCGACAAGGAGCGCCTGCTGGCCGAGCTCGCAAGTCTCAGGCTCACGCAGGTTGGGTCACAGCAGTAGGAAACGGCGACAGCGACCACTACGGCACCGAGGCTCAGGCCGTCTCTGTGGGCGGCTTCTTTGGGTCGGTGGCACAAGAGAGGGAGGGCCCTGCGCGCGCGCGGTGACACGCGGTGTGCTGGTTGCGTTTTGCAGGTTCCGTCCAAGGCCACGACACATAGCTGCAGTTTGTAGTTTTGACGGTTGAGCAGACAACAAATTAGGAGAGTGGGGGTTGATTGGAGCCTGCACATCGTGCCATCCTTGACGATCGCGCTCATTGATGCGAGCCGTGTTGGAATTTCGTTGTGTCAGGTTGCGACGGTGTGACAGCTCTGACTGAGAGAAAGAACTGTATGACGACTCCCACAAAACAACAGCGACACACCACCTGGAAATCCTCTGCTGGTAGGTTTGTGGGCAACCGTATATCCCGTATATCCGTGTATCCGTATATACGGCCGTTTATACGGATGTCAAAAGCGGGCGGTAAACGCACTGCAATATACGGTTTAATTTTATTTTTGTGTGGATTGAGGCTGACGCCGACACGATCCGGGCCGCAACGGGCCGCAACGGGTCGCAAACAGCCTCTGTAGCAGTAAGCAAGAGATATCGGATGGAGGAACGTGGGCCGCAAGGTCCTTCAGACAGCCAACGGGGTCACACGCAACAAACGGCAACACTACTCCCCGAAAACAGCACGGAATCGGACGATTCTGCTTGCATTGTTAAGCTGATGACCAGCTCTGTCGATTGCATGCAGCTTTGGGGGGGTAGTGGTGATGTGCATGGGGCGCATGCATGGGGCTCATGGGGCGGGTGGCGCAACAACTTTGGGGTCTCTCTGGGTCGAGGTCTGGGGTCTTGGGTCTGGGGCCTGAGGTCTGGGTCTGGGGTCTGGAGTCTGGGGCGGGGGCGGGAGGCGGGGGCGGGGTCTGGGGCCTGGGGCCTGGGTCGGTGTGGGTGTGGGTGTGGGTCTAGGCAGGGGGTCCCCTGGGTCTAGGGTTTGGGTGTGTGTCCGGGTCTGGGTCTTGGTGGGGTAGTGTCTCGGCTATTACTTGCTCAGCGTTTTAACAAGGGACGGGGGCCCTTGGGTTCTGAATTAGATCAGGTCGTAGACTCAACGGAGGGGGGAGGAGGGAGAGGAGGGGGAGGGAGGAGGGAGAGGACTTGGCTCCCACACCGCACGCACCGCGGCCGCCCGTGCAGCCACAATACAGTTTTGGCATTTACTGAAAAATCTTAGCGCGCAAGATGATCACACCGAGAGCAACAGTGCCCCTTGTAAATCCAGCGTTCCAACGGCGTGTCTCTCACCCAATTTGACATACAAATGAGGCAGCTGTGCTGCATATACGGATACGTATCTACGGATATACGGTCGTATGTACGTATGTACGGATACACGGGGCCGTCCATCTACGGTTGCCCACAACCCTATCTGCTGGCAATCGTTCTTCGATGCCCCGGCCCGGGCTCACTCAGCCTCGCACCGCAGGAAACGACACACGCACGCCCTCCCAGGCATGCCGTGACGGCAGCTGCAGCAGGACCTCTAGCTTTGACCGCGCGTGCTGTTTGTTTGAAAATCTTCTATTTTGTTGACAATAAACGCCACCGGATCTGCAAGCCAGTGAACCAGCAAACAGATTGCCTTGCGCGTCAAATCTAGGGTTTAGGGGTAGGGTTTACGACCCCTTCTCCCTCGAACACGAACACCACGTCCAAAAAATAACGCGAACCGCACTCACCACATCGTCGCCGAAGCCTGCCAGCCATCTACATAGGCCGTCGTCTGCCTGCTGTGCATTTGGATCGCCGCCTTGTCTGCCCGCCCGTCGCCGGCTGTGCTCTCGATCGCCTCAGCAACGCCACAGCCCTCGTCGTCGTCGTCTCCACATCGCGTGCCACCTATCCACGCGCTTCAAGATCCCTGAGTACGTGAGCAGGCGAGTGCACATGCATGTGGCCCGCACAATCTGCATGGCGACGGACGGGCGGAACGCGCATGCCCAATCAGAGAGCGTGCCAGGCTACCTTGGCAGCTTGCTGTGCCATGCATGCTGCACTGATGGACCAAACAGAGGCCGAACCTGCACAACACGCGCATGCGCGCACAGCCCGCTCTGCGCCATGCAGCGTGCACCCCGTCCATGCGCATGCGCTCCTCGCGGCTCATCGCTGCCCGCATGTCACCTCTGCCCCTGCCTGTGTGCAGCTTCAGCATCGAGAACGATGCCTTCACCCTCATGCAAGGACCTAAGGAAGCTGGTGCGCAAGCTCGGTGCAGTCACACGCCCTGGAGAGCAGAGGCGGGCGCTGGACACACTCACGCAGCTGTGCAGCGATCGAAGCAGTCTCGCCGCCATTGCTAATGCTGGTGCCGTCCCTGACCTGGTGCAGCTGCTGGAGCCTGGGTATTCAGTCGACATGCATCAAACTGCAACAGCAGCACTGTGGGGCCTCGCTATGAATGATGAAAACCAGGTATCGATCGCTGCTGCCGGTTCCATCCCACCGCTAGTGCGGCTGCTGGGTTCTGGCTCCCCGGCTGGCGTGCTGTGGCATGCAGCTGGGGCACTGTGGGTCCTTGCTGTGGATGCTGACAACAAAGTTGCGATCACTGCCGCTGGTGCCATGCCTCCACTGGTGCAGCTGCTGGGGTCTGGCTATCCAGCTAGCGTGCAGGAGTGGGCAGCAGCTCTGTCATGCCTTGCTGAGAATGCTGACAACCAGGTCACCATTGCTGCTGCCGGTGCCATCCCCCCACTGGTGCAGCTGCTCGGGCCTGGCTCTCCAGCTCCTGTGCGGGGGTATGCAGCTAGAGCGCTGACGGACCTCGCTCGCAATGCTGACAACACGACAACCATCGCTGCTGCGGGTGCCATCCCTCCTCTGGTGCAGCTGCTGGGCTCTACCTCTGACGAGGTCGACATAGGCGGTCACCGTACCAAGGATTTTGCAGCATGGGCACTCGAGGCGCTGGCTGGCAGCAGCGCTGCGAACCGTGCCGCCATTACCGCTGCAGCAGCCAGTACAGACCTGCTACAGGAGATGAGGAGACTGGGAATCGACGGCGGCCCATCTGACGTGCCGCCATAGGCAGCACATACAAATGCCGCCGTTGCTGCGGATAAGAGACCCGGAGGCGGGAGCGGTGTTCGGGGGGTTAAATGGCAGTTGTCGCAAGGAAGATCTGCGGTTGTAGGTAGAAGTTTGCTAGGGGATGGGAAGGAGGTGATCCTCTCACAGGGCATCAGGGTGGGATAGTCTGGTGCTGTTGTCAGCATACATGCCGTGACGCTTGGTTGTGGCGCGCGAGGTTGGAGAACCAGGGGTGTAACAACACGACGACATTGTTCAACGCCCGCCACACCCCTGCTGCACGCACCGCCCGCCTATCTATCGCGATGCACGTACAATCCAGCAGTCGTGGCGGTTGGGGGGAGGGGGGCGTGTGTGCAGCAAGACCACAACCGGCACGTGCAAACCGTCACTGATGATGATGATGATGGATGTTACAGTCAGGGACACCTAAAGGCGTATAAGACAATGTTTGGCGCGCATGGCCCGAGCACCTTTATGAGCTGTCTGGTACTACTGTGTCTGGCCTGACTGGCCAGTCACAATCATCACATCACCGACGCGGCCGCGTAACCTCGCCCTGCTCCTCCTCAAACACCAGCCACGTGTCGTCGCCGTGCCCCCGCTGCTGCTGCTCCATTTCTCCCCACCTGACGGCTACTGCACCATCGCTGCTGCCACTGCTGTGGCCATCCCCGCGCGCGGTGGCCGCCCCGCTGCCTCCGCTGCTGCCGCCCCACGCCGCATCGCCCGCCGCCGAGCCACCCCGTGGGCCGCCGGCAGGCTCGACGAAGCCACCCGGGCGCGGGTTCTTACTGACACCAGGATGCCACCCAGGCCAGTCACAAGGGGCGTGTGTCCAGCTCCGCACCTTGAAGACGCTGCTGTCACCGCGCACATGAGCACGAGCTGAATCCTCCGGGAGGGAGGCTGTACTGAGTTATCACGTTGTGACCACTCCTGCCGTGTGGGAACGCTGACATCCCTCTCCCTCTAAGGTGGACCGCCTGCCCCTTGCATCCTTTGAGAGATCTGCTTTACACCGCTCCTCACTTTCCACTCGTTCACGCTCTTTGCAGAGTGGGGGTTCATTAACACCAACAGCCAGCCATTTCATCAAGGTGCTTGGGCCACTCGCGCCGAGCACGGTCGTATACACCTTTTGAGGTGTCCCTGTGACACGGAGCCGTGTTCCCGTGACACCCTGACTGTAACATCCATCACCATCATCATTACTGCCCCCCGCCTGCACTCCAAAGCCGTACTACCCTGCATCTACTGATCGCGTGCCACTCAACAGTGGGCTGGCGCTCTGCGCGGCCGCAGGATTTCCTGAATCCACGCCACAGTGGGGCCGAGAAGGGCTTTACACGTGCGCGCCCGGAGGCCCGAGAAGCGAACCAGCAGCGCACGTGTAAACAAAACCCATGAACCTGTGTCACTCGGACGACACCACCCTCACTGCAGCTGTCTCTCCTTCCTCCGGATGTCCCGACTCTTCATCTTCCCCTACAGCAGCTGCAAGAAGCCTCGCAGCAGCAGATCCCTGCACAGCATGGATCTCTGCCACCCTGTGTGTGCGGCAACTGCCGTGTGAGCGCGCCGGCCAACTGCAGACGTTGCTGCCTGGCTTGCGGGATGTTGCCTCGCAGCTTTGCACCGATGCCTGCCTGCCAGCACGCCTGCCAAAGCCGTGCACACCTGCCCTCTGTGTACCGTGTGCCGCCACGTGTGTGTCGCTCAGACAACTTCGACCCCCAAGCAGCAAAGTGAACGTTTTGCTGCCGCCTGCACGTGTGCCGGCATGTCCGGCCGCAGCAGCTGCACCAGAGCCGGAATAGCACCAACGGTGGTGATTGCAGTCTGGTTCCCAGCATGGTTGTCAGCCAGGTTGCCCAGTGCACCTGCTGCGAGGAACTGCACAACGGATGCAGAAGCGGGACCCAGCAGCTGCACCAGAGCCGGAATGGCACCAGCTGCAGCAATGGTTGCCTGGTTCTGAGCATGATTGGCAGCCAAAAGAGCCAATGCACGCGCTGCTGCCGCCTGCAAATCTGCCGACAACTGGGGCCCCAGCAGCCGGACCAGATCCGGAATGGCACCAGCGGCAGCAATGGTGGCCTGGTTGTGCGCATGATTGGCAGCCAAAAGAGCCAATGCACGTGCCGCCTGCACATCTGCCCACGACGTGGGCCCCAGCAGCCGCACCAGATCCGGAATGGCACCAGCGGCAAGCGGTGGCGGCTTGGTTCTGAGCATGGCCGCCAGCCAGGTTACCCAGTGCAGCTGCTGCTGAGTTCTGCACATCTGCTGTCGAGTCGGGACCCAGTAGCTGCACCAGAGGTGTAATGGCACGTGCAGCTGAAATGGTGGCCTGGTTCTGAGCATGGTTGAAAATCAGGAGGCCCAGGGCACCTGCTGCTCACCACCGCACGTCTGCCGTCGACTCGGGACCCAGCACCTGCACCAGAGCTGGAATGGCGCCAGCGGCTGTGACGACATCCTGGGCTTCCAGTCCTCCATTGCTGAGCATACTAAGCAGAGCACGTGCCACACGCGCCTGCATTTCAGGCGGGATGTTGTGCTTCAGCTAGTGCACCAGGCCTTCGAGTTCAACAGACAACGGCGCAGCCAGCTGGGTGCAGGTCGCCTGCAGGCATTCCACCTGGTTGTTGAGCGCGGGCGGGCATCCACGCAGGCATAGCTTACGGAGCTTGGTGCATAATGCCAGAGGAGCCAAGCTGCGGACTCGAACGTTGCTCGCCATCCACAGCTCCTCGAGCGTCTCGCTACAGGCTCCGAGGGGCGACAGATCTGACACGCTATAGCATCCGGGCATCCACAGGCACCTGAGCTGTGCGCAGCTGCGCGCGAGCTCGATGGAGCGCAGGTGGATGCAGCCGCTGAGGTCAATCTCTCGGAACGTTGCTGCCACGCTACTGCTGAGAGCCGTGGCCAGCATGTCCCAGGGACGCGCCGCGCCTGCCTCATCGTCTTGCGGGGCCTGCATGTGGTCACCACGCGCAGGTCGGTCACTTGAGGCATACTTTGCTCAGGGCTTGCTTGCACGCAATGCCAGAGCCACACGTGCATGCGAGGGATCGCTGCACACAGACGGCCGTGCAACCAGGCCATGCGCGCATGGCATTCGAACGAGCCATGCATGGCACACCTCGCGCACGGTGAGGCTCGTCAGGCGTGCCAGCGCCGTCGTGGTCAGCGGCGTCAGATCGTTGGCGTCGCTCACAGCCAGCAGGGTGAGGTGTGTGACGCGAGGCCACAGCAGCATCGCGGTGCTGAGCGCATCGGGGGAGAAGCCGCATGCGGGGCTGGACACCACCTCAATCGACCCATTCACCTGCCCCCGCATGGCGATGCTCACGCCGCGAAGAGCGGCCTTGCTGTCGCGGTCCAGCCAGCGCCACAGCTCGAGCCACAGGCCGAGGGAGAACAGGACTGCAACATCAACATTTTCCGTTGCAGCAGCTACCACCTCTGCGGCAGCTGTTTCGTGCATGATCATGACGAAGTGATACGCACACTGCGTCGTGTGCTCGTGGGTTGTGGGAATCTTGCCCACGTTACATCTAAGCGCGTGTGTGGGAAGGGAAGTTGGGGGGCCGAGTTGCAGTTGAGCTGCAGTTGACTCAGCTGAGTGGGGTGTACCTCCTGGGACGTGGGCGGCCTTGTTATGTTTCCTTACATGGCGTTTCTCATGCTGACAGCATCTTGCAGCCCAGCGGGTCGTGACCACACACGAGTCAATTACAGCATAAGTAAGCTAGGGGGTTCGTGTGCCTGGTCCGAGCGTAATAAACTACTCCGCGCGCGCCCCTACATCATTGCCGCCCGCCTCCCTCCTCCATGTCTTCATTCGCCTCATTCAAGATACCAATCACCTCGCGGAACTCCTGCACGGGGGAGGAGGGGGGGTGGTGGTCAGGAGAGGAGGCTGTGAGTGTGTGCACACATGCTGCTGCATAGTGCATGGTGCGAAGCAACAAGCGGTACACGCATGCACGCAATCACACATACAGACACACACACGCACACAAACACACATGCGCAATCACACACACACACACACACACCACAATCACACACGCACACCTCAATCACACACGCACACACACACGCACACCCGAGGCACCCACCTTGTCGTTGAGCGTCAGCTGCTTGACCTTTCCGTCGTCGCCCGCAAACTCGATCGCAGCCATCTGGCCCTCCCACGCGCCGTCAGCAAACATCAACAGGCACACGAGGTCGTCAGAGAGGTCGATCTGCTGCACCGTCTCGGTCTGCACGGCGTACACGTTGCCCGAGGGGTCGCGAAGCAGCAGGGCGCCCGGCACCTGCGTGTGTTTGTGGGTGTTGAATTGAGTGCGTGTGCTGTGTGTGTGTGTGTGTTGTGTGTGTGTTGTGTGTGTGTGTGTGTGTTGTGTGTGTGTGTTGTGTGTGTGCGTGTGTTCATGGGTGCGTATGGCCGCCGGCCATGCATGCGGCTCGCATGGGCGCTGCATGCGCTCGCGTTCACCTCCATGTCCAGGCGCACGCTCCACCAATCGCCGCGCATGGACTTGAGCTGCACGCGGCCATCAGGCGCGCGACGAAGCTTGTACCGGCCCCGGAACTCGTCCAGCTGCTTCAGGGTCAGCTTGCTCCCCATGGCAATGTACTCGTCCACGGCGCGCTTGGCCACCTCTGTCTCTGCTGCGATGGCTGCAGGAGGGCTGATGCCGGGAGCGCCCACAAGGAGCAACGCAGAAAGTGCGGCGGCAGACAGCATCGACCCCACTCGCTGCCCCATCGACTGTGCATGTGCTGCAGCATGAGCCGCCACGGGTCCTCGGGCAACCCCTGATGCTCGTGCCCTGCTGCTGCACGAGGCAGCACCAGAGGAGGAGCGGTGGGAGAGCATGCTGTAGGGATTGTGGTGGTGGGGAATGCACTTGAGATGTAGGTTTTCCCACACCGAAATGGATGGAGAATCCACATGCGTGGCATCCGCATGCAGCCGTGCATTTCCTGCATGTTCTTCTCTGCAAAAGTACGAAGACAGGCAGGACGTGGGCACAACAAGCAACAGGGCGCAGATCGCTACGTGGTTGAAGGGAGTGCAGCGTCGCTCACGATGGCCTCGGGGTCGGTCGTTAAGTTCGACGCACGGTCGCCGGCGGCACTGGCGTTCAAAGACGCGTTGTTCGAAAGGATCAAGGAAATCTGGTGAGGGGGGGCAAGGCATCCATGCAGAGTACTCCCATGCATGCACGCGCGACGCACTGCTCACCAGAACAACCGCCGCATGGCGTGCTCACTCTAGTTACAGACCATTGACGCCGCGTGCGTGTTCCCATACGCCACCAGGGACTCGTCGCTCACCGACGATGCCGTTGCCCAGTACACGCTCGCGCTCGTCGCGCGCGGCACCGAGCGCAAGAAGCTTGAGAGCAACCTGAAGGGCATCTTTGGGGAAGGCACCGCCAAGGACGTGTGCGACTGGTGAGGCGCTGTGTCGCGAGGCGAGGCGCGATTTGTGATCGATCTTGTTGACCTAGAACCCACGCCACTCCGCCCCATGCGTGCCCTCGCAGGGTCGTGGCGTACGTGAGGCGACACCGTGAGGTGCTGACGGCGTCACAGCCACCGCCCAAGGCCGCGAAGAAGTGAGTGGGAGCATGCATGCATGGGCTTGCGCGCATGGAGGCATCATGCATGGCCGTGCGTGCGTGCGTCTGCAGGACGTAGCACTACTACTGGCCCTTCCATGGCGGCCACTCGTTCACCGTGTGTCTGTGTGTGTACACGGCCTGCACTGAGCAGGGGAAATCGTGCAGGCTGCATGGCGCGCTGCTGCGACTGCCCCGCTCACCATCTGCTCACCACCGTGCAGGAAAGCGGTGGAGGGCGCGGCACCCACCCCTGTGGAGGCCGAGCCTGCGTCGGCAGCGCAGCCGTCAGCAGCAGCGGAGCACGACGACGTCGCAGACCTGCTCGCTGACGAGGACGCGGGCGGCGCGGGCGAGGAGGAGGCTCTCCCTGCAGACGAGGAGGGCGGCGCAGGCGGCGCGGGGGGCGCTGCTCCTGCCGCTGCTGCCGCTGCTGGTGCGGGCGAGCAGCCTGCCGCGGGCGGGGCGGGCAGCAGCGACGGCGACAAGGCCAAGCTGGAGTGGCGCGCGCCAGACGCGCCGAAGGACGCTGGGCAGGCCGACCCCCGCGCGAGGCGGCTGCCTGACAAGTCTGACAAGGAGAGGGAGCGGGAGCGCGGGGGCGACAGGAGCGACCGGGGCGACCGGGACCGCGACAGGGGGGGCGACAGCAGGGGGGGCGCCAACGACCGCGGAGGCGACCGCGATCGCCGCGGCGCGGGCGGGAGCGACGGGCGCAGGGGGGACAAGGCACGCGACGATCGTGGGCGCGGCGGCGACGGCAGCGGCGCGCGCGGCGGCGGCGACCTCCGCGACACCCTGCGGGCTGACCTGCGGGGGGACTTGCGGGGGGAGCTCAGGGGGGCGGGGGGCCGCGGGGACGGCGGGAGCGCGATCTGGGAAGGCGGCGGCGGCAGGGAGGGAGGAGGCCGGCGGGGGTCGCGCGAGCGGTCGCGGTCGCCGCCCGCCGCGCGCGAGTCGCACGAGCGGGGAAGGGGCGATGAGCGAGATGAGGTGCGGACGTGTGTGCGTGCGTGCGTGTGTGTGTGTGGATGAGTGCGTGTGTGTGGATGAGTGTGTGTGTGTGTGTGTGTGTGTGTGTGTGTGTGCCAGGGCCGTTCAAACGGGTCCGGATCGGTGCTAACGCTCCGAAGGGGCGGCCATCCGGACGTGCGCGGCAGGTTCCGTCCGGTTTTCCGGACGTCAACTCTGGGGTCCACAGGGCCCCGTCCGGCTTGCCGGACGCCATTTTTTGCCTCCCTCCGTTTTTCTCCCCCGGCTCCTCTTCTCTCCTCACTTTTGGCCTCGGGCAGCTCTCGCGACCAGCATCGATCAGTTCGCATCGCGCGCTAAGAGCTGTGATACGGAAGAGCTGTGATACGGCGCGGTGCTTGGTCACACTGTTACTTGATTCAAGTGTGACAACCTCCAAGATCCCCCCCCCTGGCTCTGCTGCCATTATCTAGACTAACACACAATGAATCACTGGTTCTAACACCACCTCCGGACAGGCTGCGCCCCGGCCCCCGCTGCATGCATGCATGCATGCGTGCTCCATGCGCAACATCTCGTCTGGGCGAGCGTGCACTCAAGCCAGCTGTTTTTGCCCCCCAGGCTGCGATGAATAAGCAGGCTTTGTGATGGTTTAAGGGCTGATGAAGACAGGGAAAGACAGAGGACTGAAAAAAAAAAAAAACGTCCACACTTTTCACACTTCCGGACGGCCAGACCCGCGGACGCCGACGCCACCCCACGTCCGGCTTCCCGGACGTCAACCACCACCCCCTGTACGGCCCTGGTGTGTGCGTGTGTGTGTTTGTGCGTGCGTGCACTGGCGCGCACTGGCGTGCACTGCACACCCACATACACCATGTTGAGAGAGACTCTCTCACATGCACGTACCCCTGCCTGCGCGCCTCGTCTGTTGCCGCAGCAGCCCGCGGCCTCCCCGCACGCACGCGTCCGCTCCTCTGTCGTCGTCATCGACAAACGACCCCTCGGCTGCACCCACACTGACCCTCACCTCACCCCAACCCCACCCCCTGCTTGCCTGCGCGCCTCGTCCGTTGCCGCAGCAGCCCGCAACCTCCCCGCGCGCGCGCGTCCGCTCCTCTGTCGTCGTCGCGGACAAGGACCCCGCGGCCGCCGCCACCGCGCCCGCGCGCACGGCCGGCCGGCTGCTGCGCGACTCGCTCCTCTCCGCGCTGAAAGGCGACGTCGACGGCCCGAAGCGGAGCGCGCGCGCGACCGCCGCGGTCGCCGCCGCCGCGCGCGGCAACAACGGAGCCAGGGACGGTGGTAGGGACCGTGACGCCGGCGGCGGCGGCGGCGGCGGTGACCGCAAGCTCTCGGTGTTTGACCGCCTGAGCCGCGCGGAGCCCGCGGCTGCGGCGCGCGCGCCTGCCCCGGCGGCCGCGCAGCAGCGCGCGCACGGGGAGCGGGACGGAGGAGGCAGGGACGGAGGCGGCAGGGACCACCAGGCCAGCCGGCAGGAGAGGGACGGCGGACGACGGGAGGGCAGCTGGGACGGAGGCAGGGAGGGCGGCAGGGAGGGCGGCAGGGAGGGCAGCAGGGAGGGCGGCAGGGAGGGAAGCAGGGACCGCCACCAACGCGGCCGGCAGGAGACGGACGAGGGAGGCAGGGACGGAGGGGGCAGGGACGGGGGCGGCAGGGACGGAGGGGGCAGGGACGGAGGGGGCAGGGACGGAGGAAGCAGGGACGCCTACCCCCACGCCGGCCAGCCACCGCTGCCGCGCTCGAAGCGCGTCGCAGAGCTCGACGGCGAGCACTCGGTGCGCGAGCGCGGGGCGGCGGCGCGCGGCAACGGCGCGGAGCGCGACGACGACGACCCGCACGCCGCGCCGTCGCCCTCGAAGCAGGCGCGGCTCGAGCGCGGCGGCGGCGGCGAGCGCGCGGACGGCGGCGGTGGCGGCGGGGTCGGCGGGATGGGCGGTGGCGGTGGGCGCGGCGGAGGGCGCGGGCGCGGGCCCGGGCCAGCCGGCGGGCGCGGGCAGGGCCCAGGGCCCAGAGAGCGCGCGGTGCCGCCGGCCATGCACCAGCAGGCGCATGCGCATCAGCAGCAGCAGCAGGGGCACGCGCAGCAGCAGCAGCAGGGGCAGAGCCTGCTGCTCCAGCAGCAGCAGCAGCAGCAGGGCGTGGCGCCGCCGGCGACCGTCAACGTAGTCGTCGCACACGCCGCGCCGAGCCGGCCCGTCGCCGCATATGCGCCCGCACCCGCGCCCGCGCCGGCGCCTGTGCAAGTGCACAGTGTTGCTGCCGCTCCGGACATGAGCGCTGCGGCAAAGCTCAAGGCCGCGATCGTGGCAAAGGTGTGTGTGCTGTGTGTGTGCTGTGTGTATGCTGTGTGTTTGTATGTGCTGTGTGTGCTGTGTACCATAGTGACACGCTCATTCGGGGGTACGATTGGGGGTAGGCTACCCCCAAACCCTTGTCGAGGATGTCACTGACGCTCGGGGCTACCCCCAAACCCGTGTCGCAAGTTTAAGGCGTATATGCTGCAACGCACAAGTTCGATACTGCATGGATTTCGACAATTAGAATTGCATTGGAAAACTAGTAACAACGGCTATCCAGAACACTCTTTGGATGCAGCATGGGTTGGAGGGAAGAGGGCGGAGGGGCAGTGTGGGTGTGTGTAACTGACCCAAATACGTGTCACCAAGGGCGCTGCGTGCCGGCGGCTACCCCCAAACCCGTGTCTTTAGTGGGCCTGGAACGGCCGTTTTCCTAACCCCCAAATGGTCGTACCCTCAAATGAGCGTGCCACTACGGTTTGTGTGCGTGTGTGTCCCTCCACCCGTACCCCCAAGCTTCTTATTCACACACACACACACAACACACGCACACACATACACACGCACACACGACACACACACACACACGTGCACACGTACACGCACACAGGAGGCGGAGGTCGCGCGCCTAAAGCAGGCCGACGCCGACACACGCTCGGTGATCGTGCTGTCAGTCGAATGGTCGACGAGCGACGAGGAGCTCGCCGCACACTTTGCTACGGCGGGCGAAGTAAAGCGGGTGACCATCCTGAAGGTGCGGCCCGTTGCGACGTGCGAGCGTAACAGACACTCTGGGAGTGGTCCTAGTGGTGCTTTAGTGTGTCAAAAAGGTGACAAGCGTCGACAAGCTCGCCGCACACTTTGCTACAGCGGGCGAGGTCGAGCGGGTAACCATCCGAAAGGTGCGAGTTGTGTGGGTTTGTACTACTAGGAGGGTTTGCACTACTGGGAGGTTTTGTACTACTAATGTGGCACTGGTGCGGCACGTGTGGCACCAGTTGTGGCTCCCCGCGCACTTTGCGGCGGCGGGCGGGGGGGTTCACAGAGGGGTTGACCCCTGGGATGACAATCCAAGGTGCAAGTTGTGTGGATTTTGTGCTGCTAGTGCGGCACATGTGTGGCACCAATTGTGTGGAGCTCGCCGCGCACTTTGCGGCGGCGGGCGAAGTTCAGTCGGTGGTCATCCTAAAGGTGCGTGTGCGGCGCGTTGTGGCGTGCGAGCGTGACACAGACGCTCTAGTGTTGCTTTGGTGTGTCGAATGGGCGACGAGCTAAGAGGAGCTCGCCGCGCACTTTGCCACAGCGGGCGAGGTCAAGCGGGTGACCATCCTAAATGTGCTAGTTGTGTGGGGTTTGTCCTACTAGGAGGTTTTGTCCTACTAGGAGGTGTTGTACTGCTACGAGGTTTTGTACTACTAGGAGGTTTTGTACTACTAGGAGGTTTTGTACTACCAGTGTGGCACCGGTGCGGCTCATGTGTGAGGCACCAGTTGTGTGGAGCTCACCGCGCACATTGCGGCGGCGGGCGAAGTCAAGACGGTGACCATCCTAAAGGTGTGTGTGCGGCGCGTTGTGAGGTGCGAGTGTACTACACACTCCAGTGCTTTTTAAGTCTGTTGAGTGATCGACGAGCGACGAGGAGCTCGCCGCACACTTTGCGACGGCAGGCGAAGTCAAGCGAGTGACCATCCTAAAGGTGCGAGTTGTGCGGGGTTGGTACTACAAGTGTGGCTCGGTGCAGCACATGTGTGGCACCAGTTGTGGCCCCCCCCACTTTGCGGCGTTGGGCAAAACAGAGCGTGTGACACCTGGGCTGACCATCCAAGGTGCAAGTTGTGTGGATTTTTTAATACGACTATGACACTGGTGCGGCACGTGTGTGGCACCAGTGGTGTGGAGCTCGCCGCGCTCGTTGCGGCGGCGGGCGAAATCAAGTGGGTGACCGTCCTGAAGGTGCATGTATGGCGCGTTGTAGCAAGAGCGAGAGAGGGAGAGAGAGAGGGAGACGACAGAAAGTGTGTGCTGCACTCGGCGCCTGCGTGGCGTATGTGAGTGTGTAGGAAAGAAGAGGGAGAGCGACTGAGAGAGCGACAGAGAGAGAGAGGGAGGGAGAGAGAGAGAGAAATGAAGGGAGAGAGCGAGAGGGAGGGAGGGGAGATAGAGTGAGGGAGAGAGGGAGCACATGCACACACGACCCCTGCGTGCGTGCCACCACACATACGCACCACACCGCACACACATACAAACGCACATGCACCCCCCCTCCCTCCAGACACACGCTTGCATGCCCCCCACACACACGCACACGCACATATCACCCTATCACCCTATCACCCACACCCAGCACACATACACACACCACATGCACATACTCGCAGGCACGCACGCACGCAGGACCTCTTGACCGGACACGTGCTCGGCAAGGCCTTCACCGAGTTCTCCGAAAAGAGCGCCGTGGCCGAGGCGGCCACACACATGCACACTCACACACACACACACACGCACGCACGCAGGACCTCTCGACTGGGCACCCGCTCGGCAAGGCCTTCATCGAGTTCTCCGAAAAGAGCGCCGTGGCCGAGGCGATCCGGCTGTCTGGGTCGCAGCTGCGTGGGCGCGCGGTCGGGGTGGCCGAGAAGCGGCGCGCAGGCGCGTACGGCGCGCACCCCGCAGCGCAGGTGTGTGCGTGTGCATATGTGTGTATGTGTTTGTGTGTGGGGGGGGGCAAAGGCGCTCCGGCTGTCTAGGTCGCAGCTGCGCGCGGGCGTGTACGGCGCGCACCCCGCGGGGCAGGTGTGTGTGTGGCAGGTGTGTGTGTAGCAGGTGTGTGTGTGGGGGGGGGGGGGGCAGAGGCCCCCCGACTGTCTGGGTCGCGGCTCCGCGAGCGCGCGGGCGGGGTGGCCGAGAAGCGGGCGCGGGCGCGTACGGCGCGCACCCCGCAGCGCCGGTGTGTGTGTGTGTGTGTGAATATGTGTGTGTGTGTCTGATCCGCCATTGGGCACCTGGTGTGCGCGTTGCCCTGCATGCTTAAACAACTCCGTTGAGGTGTTTAGTGAGGCCAGCCGACAAGTATAAGGCCAGGGGAGGCGTGGGAAAGACTGTTGGCCGCACACAAACATACGGCGTGCGTGTGTGTGTGTGAATGCAACTGACCAAATACGCCCTGTGTGCCCTGTGCGTGCGCAGGCGGGAGGTGGCGCGCGCCCGCGGCCAGCCGTCGCGGCAGGCGGGCGCGGGCTTGGGCCCGGGCTGGGCATGGCGGGCGGCGGGCGCGGCGGAGGAACGGGTGCTGCCGCCGATAGCGGCAGCGGAGGCAACAGCGCGGGCGGCTTGGCTGCGAGGATTGCGCGTCCTCTGGGAGCCAACCACAAGGTTTGGGCGCGCCCAGGGGGCGGTATTGGCGGGGTGGAGCAGACGGCCGAGTGACGGTAACAGCATGCACATGCGCACGCGTCCCAACCCTACACAGCCGCCGGTGTAGCAGCCATCGGCGGTGATAACTAGCAGCAGGTCAGTTCCAAGATGTTGAGCAAGTTGTTGTGCTACCGTCGTTTGAGCCTGAAGACGCACGCACGCACGCACACCGGCGAGCTCCGACAGCCGAGGGCACGGGGGGGGGGGGGGGGGGGGCACACACTGGAATCACACAAGCGCGTTGAGACCATCGACGACCGCTGCACGCACACGACAAGCTTACAATCCCACCCACCCACCCCCATGCCTTCCGGTCACCCCATGCGTCCATGCACGCCATGCTGGGCCCTTGCAAACCGCGGCGAGCCCATCCTTGCATGGGATCACGCATTGCCTCCCACTCTCATCCCACTACACAAGCTGTTGTGTCCACGACGCCTGGAGGCGCACGAGCATGCTGGCTGCACAGAACAGCACACTGCTGCGCTGCGGCTCGCACCGCCGACACCTCTCCTCGAGATGCAGCTTAGTGGTGCGCAGGTCCGTGCGGCGGGTGGGCCGTGAGGCTGCTCTGTCCCGGGACCTTGGGCAGCCTGCGCGCGGCAATCACAATCACGATGTGTCAGTGTGCCCCATGCCCGATGCCCCCCATCACGCATGCCCCTGCATGCGCACGCCACCCACTTTACGCGGTGGTGCTCGTCGTTCTGGAGGTACACGACGGGCGTCGCCTGCGCATCGGAAGGGATGGTGAGCAATGTGCATGGGGTGGTTTGGTGCCCATGCAGCCACTGAGTGCGACACTGCGCACCTTGTACTCCGCTCCGCTGATCTCCTTGAAGCCATAGGGCGGACGATCGAAAATGGCGTTGGTGTTCAGGAGATACAGGCCCCCCACGAGGTACGCGAGGCCAGACGGGAACTGCCACGGTGCGCTGCGGAAGTAAGCCGAGTAGGACATGGCGCCTGGTGATGAGACAGAAAGCTCCCCCGGACAGAACCGGTGAAGAAACTGGCCACACTTTTACATGCCACACTTTTACGTAAACGAGGTCTTCGACTGCGAAGCGGGCTAACAACCACTGGAGGATTGGCACCTCTTAAGGCCCGCTTTTAAGACCCCTTTTCCAACCCTCCTGCGGAGGTGGTTGAGTGGGGGAGGGCCTATGAGTCACAACCCACTATTTCTAGTGGCTACTTTATTTTTTATTTTTTTTAAAGGTATTACATCAAAGCGACACCTTATGCCGACGCCTAGGCTACAGCAACACGGGGACCAAGGAACAAGGAAACTGGTATTGGTATTTTTGGTAAACCGGAAACCAGAAACCGGTGAGCGACCCAGGAAACGAACCTGGAGCCTTTAGGATTTCTAGTGTTGCACTACCGTACAGGGCCTGGGTGGGTGGGTGGATGGGTGTGTCGGGGTGGAGTCGAAAAATGATGATTAATCGCCTGCGGGGGTCGTTTTTCGTCGATTTTAGTCGATTTTTTTACCGTTTTCAGCTTCGAAGCTGGGGCGTTCAAAATAATATTACTCATTCGCGGAGGCTCAGGCCCTGTACGGTAGTGTTTGATTGCTCGTACTTAAGTAAGTGCGCAAATCACCTAGCCCGTAGCGACGCCTCTGTGTAGCGAGGGGGCGGCCCGAGCGCACACACGATTAGAACCACCAGAGACGGAAGTTGGAGCCTGGACGGGGGGCTGGATCCACACCGCACCCTCTCAACCAGGTTGAGGCCTGTAACTAACTCCGGTAACTTAACCCCGGCCGTAAACTGTTACGTGAGATACGGGAGAGCCTTGCCCAGAACCCAGTAAGTCAGAAAAGTGTGAAACGCTGCTGAAATGATGATGATGAGATGATGAGAGTTTTACTGAAATGATGAGAGTTTTACAATCCACTTCTGGCGGTCACACATACGGTTCCAAAGCTCCAGTGGGACTTAGAGAAACAAGGCTCAAGGCCCACAAAAGGTCAAGCTACAAGTAGCCCACGGTAACGCCATCCACACTTGGTGGCGGGCGCCAAGCAAGCAGCACCACTGTGCAGGCTGCACACCCAGCCCCTCAAATGGCCAGAGGGCGGACCCAAGGTATAAAACCATGAAGGGACCAAAAAGCCCTCCCCCAGACCACCGGAAGCGGGGCTAGTAGCACACCCGCCGCAGCACTCTACTCAGCGACCACACCGCACCCGCCACCGCACGCGTGTGGCGCCACCTCCCCTTCAAAAACACCCCCAGAGGTAATGCCATCTAGCAAGCAGGTGCAGGCACCCGCTCGCCGTCAACGACGAGGCGCGCGCGGTGGAACTGCGCCCGCTTCCCCGCAGCCTTGGCGACTGAAAGTGCGAATCGGCGTCGTCCAGGCCCCCCAGCGCCCAAAGATGATCACACCGTGCCTGAAGCAGGATAATTTGGTCCCTGGAAGGACCTGGGAGGGTCAAGGGAGGAGATGAGGCTTTTTCTTCAGCCCCCACACCTACGGCCTACCAGCCGTCGCGTTAACTGGCAGACGTTCGATTTATGGGAGCTACGGGGGGTACATGGAGGTTACTGGGAAGGGGGGCCCGAGTTACGGGATGCGGGAATGGGGGTGTGGAGTTACGGGCTCCACCCTCGGGTAGGCATGCTCTCAGCACTGCGCGCAACAGATTTTTACAGCCCTCGTCGCCTGCGTGTCATGTCGATCGGGCGCACCGCATCTAGAATGTACGCTTGTGCACGCCGCGTTACCGCTCACCGTCATGTGCGCGCCTCAGTTGGAGTCATGGTGACCCCGCATGAGCACACACGCCCCATGCACTGAACAGAGGCGCTGCCGGTGCTGCTTATATGCCTGACGGACATGCATGCTGCATAAAAAGACTGGCCAGAAGTTGGATCCGCCGGATGGAGGCATGCATATGCGCGTATGCGCCACGCAGGCGTGCCATGCGGCGCGCTCCCCATGATACATGTACCTGATGCACGACTCGTTGCTCACCGCTGCGTGCCTCCTCTCTGCCGCCTGCACCGTGCACGCAGCCACGTCACCACGCACGATGCCTCCAATCGCCCGCCGGGACGTGAGGAACCTTGTGCGCAAACTTGGCGCGCACGCGCGTCCCGCTCAGCAGAAGCAAGCACTGGATTATATCGCGGCGCTGTCAGACTGTGATGGGGACCGAGACAGCCTCGTGGCCATCGCTGCTGCCGGTGCAATCCCTCCACTGGTGCAGCTGCTGGGGCCGGGATCTTCAGCGGATGTACAGCAGGACGCAGCAGGAGCACTGGGCAACCTCGCTTTCATCGCTGAGAACACGGTCACCATCACTGCTGCCGGCGCCATTCCTCCGCTGGTGCAGCTGCTGGGGCCTGGTTCTACATCCGGGGTGCAGTAGAGCGCAGCAGGAGCACTCGGCAACCTTGCTCTGGTCGCTGGTAACACGGTCACCATCACTGCTGCCGGTGCTATTCCTCCGCTGGTTATGCTGCTGGGGCCTGGATCTTCATCTGGGGTGCAGCAGAGTGCACCGGGAGCACTGGGAAATCTTGCCAGTGATGTGAATACGGCCACCATCGCTGTTGCCGGTGCCATCCCACGACTGGTACCGCTGCTGGGGCCTGGCTGCTCAGCTCCGGTGCAGCAGCGTGCAGGAAGAGTACTGTCGAGCCTCGCATTGAATGCTGACAATCAGGTCACCATCGCTGCTGCTGGCGCCATACCTCCACTGGTGCAGCTGTTGAGTTCTTACTCTTCAGCCGAGGTGCAGCAGACGGCAGCAGGAGCATTGCAGTGCTTCGCTCTGAATCGTAACAACCAGATCACGATAGCTTCTGCCGGTGCCATCCCACGACTGGTGCTGCTTCTACGGGCTGGCTCTTCACCTAAGGCGCAGCACAACGCAGCAGGAACACTGACGTACCTCGCTCAGAATGCCGAAAACCAGGCCACCATCGCCGCTGCCGGTGCCATCCCTCCGCTGGTGCAGCTGTTGAGGGCTGGCTCTGCAGCTGATCAGCAGCTTCATGCAGCAGGAGCACTCATGCGCCTTGCTCTGAATGCTGACAATCAGGTCACCATCTCTGCTGCCGGTGCCATTTCTCCGCTGGTGCAGCTGCTTGGGCCTGGCTCATCATCTCTGGTGCAACAGAATGCGGCAGGAGCACTGGCGCACCTCGCTCAGATTGCTGCCAACCAGGCCACCATCGCCGCTGCCGGCGCCATACCTCTGCTGGTGCTGCTGCTGCGGCCTGGCTGTCATGCAGACCTGAAAAAAGCCGCTTCAACAGCCCTGACCCTGCTTGCAGCCAGCAACGCTGACAACCGCCGTGCCATCGCCGCCGCCGGTGCAAGTGCTCAGCTGCTGCAGCAGGTTGAGGCACTGGGGCTTGCTTGACTGCTGAGGCCAGGCAGAAATCTATCACTCCTTCAGCTGCCGTTGTTGGTGGGCAGCCTGGACGGGAGCCGCACGATTTGGCCGTCGTGCCTCAGTCAGTGTCAGGGATCGGGGTGTTGCATTTGTCGTCAAAAGCAACCAGCTCGGGCGCCAAGCCCTTGAGTGGGCGGCGCGGAGTTGGACCGATGCATGCCAGTGCCAGTGCGTGTGTGTGTGTTTGAGTGAGATTTCAGCATGTCAGGGCAAGCTGGTTGGTTGTGGTAGTGTGTGCTGTACATTTGCCGAGGGAGAGGGAGAGGGGCAAGAGAGGCCCCACCTCCGGAGACCCCACACGGCGCCACCACTGGGTGCGGCCAAGCGCCCCAGCAATCTACACAGGCAGCCGACAACGGTAAGCTGCACAAGCTAGAACCTGTTGTGTCGCTCTTTACGCATAATCCGATGCCTCGGCTTTTACAGGTTTTACATGTAAGCGCCTGAAGGGACCCCGGGGCGTGAGTTAAGGCCTGGATAAAACGTCTAGGGGGGCTCTACTAGGAGAGCCCGCGAGGCCACGCAGCGCACCAGCCTACCAGTACCAGTACCGTGGACTTGACCGATGCTGGAACGAGCCCGTTTTGTTTAATCGAGGTTACACTCGTGAGTGTGTCTAGGGTCTGGAAGCGCACGTGGGGCAGGTATTGTGATCCTCGTGTCCGCGCACCCAAAGTGCGGCTACTACCATCGCTTGAGTATCAGCCCTGCGGTCAACACATCCTTTGTGGTGCCGGTCCTCTCGCAACTGCTGCCCCTGTCACCACCACCGGCGGGCGCGGCTGGCAGAGAGCGCCACGCCCTGGCGTCTCCTCCTTCTTCACCCGCCTGCGCTGACGCGCACCGGTATGTGGCCACGGCAGCGGCAGATGGGCTACGGAACGGCGAGAGACTCGGCTCGTTCACGTGGCTGTCAGCACGACGCAAGCGGCAGCGCGGCTCACATGGCACGTGTTGCGTCCTGCCGTGTGCACCGCAGCGGCCTCGGTTTCCGGCACGCACACAGCGCTAGCTCTTTGATGCATGCCGCCCTGATGCCGCCTGTAGCTGAACAGGCGCCTGGTGATTGGCCTTGCGGGCTCGACTAGTAGAGCTCCCTTAGACGTGTAGTCTAGGCCTTAACTCACGCCCCGGGGTCCTCCGGACGCATACGTGTACAACCTGCAAAACCGGGCAAATACCATGTGTTCTCCAGCACTGCTGGGCATCCTACACGGCCTGTCATGTGCGCCGGCCTGATGGCGTCGTGGCTCAGACAGATGCGACCGAGGCCAAGCCAGGCCAGTCGCTGGGGGCATCTGGCGTTACCCCTGCCCCAGACAGGCCAGTCACACACTGGCGGCTTGTGGTGCGACCCCTGCTCCCTCGCAGCATCAGCGATGCTGACCACGCGGGTGCAGTCCTACGATAGATCGGCTTTGCGAACTCGCCGCCGCCTCCCCCCTGTACCCTTGCCGCCCCCCTTCCCACTGCCCTTCCGACTCCCCTTGCCGCTCCCACCGCTACACACACACACACACACACGCACACCTACACGCACACACGCACACATGCACACAACGCACACACGCACACACGCGCGCACACACACACACATACGCATGCACACACACACACATGCACACACACATGCACACATGCACACACACGCACACACGCATATACAGGTAGTGAAACACACACACACACACACACACAGTCACGCAGTGTCACACATTGACCGCTTTCATTCCAAGAAAATGGAGAGGCCCAAGTGAGCACCGCTCAGTCACCCTGCACAATATGCGCACACACGCACACGCACACACAGACACAGTCACGCACTCACGCACACACATGTGCACACACGCACACACACGCACACACATGCCCACACACGCACACACGCACACATACGCACATATGTGCACACACACACACACACACACACACACACACTCGCCCTAAACCCTGAACCCCATGCCCCCACACGCCTGCATGGAGTGTCTCATCAAAATCTACTCCCACGCTCCATCACGTCGACGCTCGACGCCTGCTGCTATCACTGGCTCTCGTGCGCCAGCTTGGTCGGCCCTCTCTTCCTTGCGACGCCTGCGCCATTCGTTGACCCGCCACCACCGCGAGCCCCTTTCCACGCGTCGTCGTCGCCAACTCGGGTTCCACTGATCACGCGCGGCAAGCTCTGTGCGTTTGAAAACGTGAGCACGGCGTGTTGCTTGAGTGGCCTGCCCCATGCACACACACACACCCCATGCACAACAGCTTCTGCCTGGCTGCTTGGATGCCTGGTTGCCCGTTTCATACAGAAAACTGGGGTCGGATGGAGGCAGTGCATGGCTTAGGAGCGTGTTGTCAATCGTGATGTGCAGTACCCGTGCACGCCCATGCAGAGAGAATCATGAGAGCCGGAACGCCGCGTGCCATGCATGCACCGCTACTCGTGGCTCACGTCTGCATGCCTCCTCTCTGCCGCCTGCACCGTGCACACAGCCACGTCACCACACACGATGCTTCCACTCGCTCGCCGGGACGCGAGGAACCTTGTGCGCAAGCTTGGCGCGGACGCTCGTCCCGCTCAGCAGAGGCAGGCACTGGCTATAATTGCGGGGCTCTCAATTTGTGGTGGAGATCAAGACATCCTTGTTGCCATCGCTGCTGCTGGTGCCATCCCTCCGCTGGTGCAGCTGTTGAGGGCTGGCTCTTCAGCTGATGTACAGCAGGACGCAGCAGCAGCACTGGCCAACCTCGCTCAGATCGCCGACAACCAAGTTGCCATCGCTGCTGCTGGTGCCGTCCCTCCGCTAGTGCAGCTGCTGGGGCCTGGCTCTTCATCTGGGGTGCAGCACAGTGCAGCAGCAGCACTCGGCAACCTCGCTGTTGATGCTGATAACGCGGTCATCATCGCTGCTGCCGGTGCCATCCCACAACTGGTGTCGCTGCTGCGGCCCGGCTGTCCAGCTCTGATGCAGCAGCATGCAGCAAGATCGCTGTTCAACCTCGCCAAAATCGCTGCCAACTGGGGCACCATTTCTGCTGCCGGTGCCATCCCCCGACTGGTACCGCTGCTGGGGCCTGGCTGTCCAGCTGAGACGCAGAAGAGTGCAGCAGGAGTACTCAGCGCCCTCGCTGTGAATAACGACAACAAGGTCACCATCGCTGCTGCCGGCGCCATCCCGCCACTGGTGTTGCTGCTGGCGCCTGGCTCTTCAGCTGAGACCCAGAAGAATGCAGCAGGAGCACTGATGCGCCTCACTTACAATGCTGACAACAAGGTCACCATTGCTGCTGCCGGTGCCATCCCTGCACTGGTGCTGTTGCTGGGGCCTGGATCTTCAGCTCTGATGCAGCAGCTTGCTGCAGTGGCACTGGCCGCGCTTGCAAACAGCAACGCTGACAACCAGGCCACCCTTGTTGCTGCCGGCGCCATCCCTCCACTTGTGCAGCTGATGGGGTCTGGCTGTGGCGCAGAGGTGAAGGCATCCGCTTTAGCAGCACTGGCTGTGCTTGCAGCCAGCAACGCTGACAACCGCCGCGCTATCGCCGCCGCCGGTGCAAGCGCTGAGCTGGTGCAGCAGCTGAGGCTTACTTGACCACTGCTGCAGCTGAGGCTTACTTGACTGTGGAGGCCGGGCAGGCACACACCACTCCTTCAGCTACCGTTGTCATGGCAGCCTGGACGGGAGCCGCATGATTGGGCAAATTATGCCTTGATCGGCATCAGGGATATCCCCCTATCCGTGATCCGTGGGTGCCATGGGCGGATGACGGGCATATCTTCGTGGCGGCAACACCAGATCCGTCATCCGCGGGACGCCATGGCGCCCCTGCCCCTTGAAGGAGCACGCTATCCGTGATCCGTGATCCATGGGGCCCTGGGCGGATGACGGATATATCCGTGGGGCAACACCGTGCTGAGCTGTAGCACAGCCTATCGTGCACCTAAGGGCGTTACATGTACCGACAGGAGCAAGCAGCTGGGCGCTTGAGCGGTTGTATGGCACGCAGTTGGACTGATGCGTGCCCGTGTGTGTGTGTGTGCTGCAGCGGGATAGAAGCCAGCCGTCAGGCAGGGGTTGGTGGCGGTAGTGCGTGCTGTGCGTGTGCAGTTGCGACCGCAAGGTAGGGTGGGTGGCACGGGAGAAGCTCCACCTCGAGAGATCCCACATGGCGCCACCACCCAGCAAATGCGGCCGGGCACACCAGAAATGCACACTGGCAGCTAGCAATGACACGCCCAAGCTCTCTAGCTAGTGCTAGCTATAGAAACCACCTTGAAAGAACTGCTGTGTCGCTCTGCACGCGTCACACGTTAACTCCCATGAGACAGTTCAGAACAAGCATATTTAATATATATTATATTGTTTTAACGAGCTCGCATGCTTGAGTGTGCCAAGGGTCTGTGTGCCAAGGGTCTGAAAGTCCACGGGGAACAGTTGTAATCCCCAGCCCAGCCCCCCCGCCACAGCCAGGCCAGTCGCACACTGGCGGCCTGTGGTGTCCCCTTGCAGCATCAGCGCTGCTGACCACGCGGGTGCAGTCCGCCTCCCCCCGTCCCCTTGCCTCTCCCGTACGCCTTCTGGATCGGCTTTGCACATTCGCCGCCGCCTCTGCCCGTACCCTTGCCTCTCTCGTTGCCACTGCCCTTCCGACTCCCCTTACCGCTGCCCTTCGAATCTCAGCTCCCCTTCCCGCTCCCACCGCTGCACACACGCACATGCACACCCACCCACCCCTCCCTCACAAACACACACACACACTGCGCA
The DNA here is from genome assembly GCA_016618255.1 of Chlamydomonas sp. UWO 241. NCBI lineage: Eukaryota > Viridiplantae > Chlorophyta > Chlorophyceae > Chlamydomonadales > Chlamydomonadaceae > Chlamydomonas > Chlamydomonas priscui. The sequence continues at coordinate 588,962 of VFSX01000040.1, forward strand.
CCTTGACATGCCACACTGGGAGGGGAATTTTAATTTGCGTGCGCGTAATAAAGCTTTAGGTGTCAGGGGGTAAAGCGACGTGTTGACTGCGGATTGCCAGCACGTTGCTGCACGTTTTATTTCGCTAAGCCTGAGCGCCTTGCCTTGCGACCCCTCCCACGCCACTGGCACCTCTTAACAGACCGCTTTTCAGCCCCGCTTTCCACTCCCTGCGGATCCGGAGGTGGGTGTAGTGGGGGGATGGGGGGGCAGGCGGCCCGAGCGCTGAGGATTGCGGGCAGACACACGAAAAGGGAACCACCAGAGACGAAAGTTGGACGGGTGGGGCTAGATGCCCACACCGCCCCCTCAGCGCCCGCAGGCCGCCGCCCGTCATCGTCGCCTGCACTTCACGGTCGGGCGCACCGCACCGCATTAACGGGACGATGACCGCGCCTTCCCGCATCTAGAATGCACGCTTACGCGCAAATCGCATCACCGCCCACTCTCGTGCGCGCGGGCCTCAGTTGGATCCTGGTTTTACAGGTTTTACACGCGCGCTCCCGGAGGACCCCAGGGCGTGAGTTAAGGCCTAGACTACACGTCTAGGGGAGCTCTACTAGGAGAGCACACAAGGCCACGCAGCGCACCAGCCAACCAGTTGGAGCCTCAGTTGGATCCTGGAGTTGGGTCACGTCCGCACTGCTAATCGTGAAGTGGGGGGCAAGGGACCTGGGGACAGGGCCAACATAAGGATGATTCGCCACCAGGAAGATTCTTGACCGTTACACAAATCTTGGCAAGCTTTGCGTCAAGCGAGCGTGAAGCTCCAAAATTTGATTGGCTCTCCCGGACCCGGTTATGTTCCCCTCTTTACTACTTGAAATAACACGCGGGGCCTGCACATCAATCATACAGTGCAGACCACCACGACCGGTAACCTACACACACTCAGCGGCCGCAGCTGCTGGCGCGGCCTACGCTACACTGCCGCCTTCTGTCGCCGTGTCGTCTTCTTGCAAAAAACGCGCTAGAGAGAGACTCCAGGCCTGGCTACGCCCGCGGCGCGCGTGCGGCGGGGGAAGCCGCGCCATCACTACCCGTTGCCCACGCAGAGGCTTGCGCCCCTGAGGGCTGCGCCTTAGTAGGCCCCGCGTGCAGTGACGAGGTTGCGGTCTCCGTACACGTTGTCCACGCGCGACGTCGACGGCCAGAACTTGGCCTGCACACAGCGCAGATGTGGGCGAGCAGGGAGGTTAAAGCATGTGTGTGTGCGTGTGTGCATGCATGTGTGTGCGTGTGTGCATGCGTTTGTAAGTACAGGCACACTTTAATGTGTGCCAGTGCTTGTAAGGACCACATCACAGGTGTGGAGGTGTGAGAGAGGGCGAGAGAATGAGAGCGTGGCGCGCTGCCGCCTGCGCACGGCACAGATGGCACGGACACACAGAGGCAGGAGGATGTCGGGAGCAAGCACGCCACACGCGTAGATGTGTGTGAGAGGGCGAGGGAAACAAAGTACGACCAACGGGTCCGGGTACAGGCGGGTCCCAGGACAAGACATGATGGCACCACCCACAGCAAAAGCAGCCCAGGGCGCCGGGAATGCTCGTCGCATGCATGCTGGGCTGTAGTACGCAGCTTCCCTCAGCAATGCACGCACCCACCCGCCCACAACAACGCGCAAACGACCCACCTCCTTGACCCAGGGCGCGGGGTACGCGGCCTGCTCGCGCGGGTATGGGCGGTCCCAGCTGTCCGACATGACGACGGCCGCCGTGTGCGGCGCGCGCTTGAGCAGGTTGTTCTCGCGGTCGGCCTTGCCGTTCTCGATGTCGCGGATCTCCTCGCGGATCGAGATGAGCGCATCGCAGAAGCGGTCGAGCTCGTCCTGGGGAGGGGCAAGGGGAGGAGGTTGTTGAGGAGGCTGTTGAGGAGGTCGTTGGGAGGCTGTTGGGAGGTTGCTGGGAGGTTGTTGGGCAGCTGTCAAGGGGATCAAGATGAGCACGGGAGGTTGTTTAGGAGGTTGTTGGGAGGTTGTTGGGCAGCTGCCAAGGGCTTGCAGGTGGAGATGAGAGCGTCGCAGAAGCGGTCGAGCTCGTCCTGGGGAGCGGCAAGGGGAGGAGGTTGTTTAGAAGGTTGTTTAGGAGGTTGCTGGGAGGTTGGGTAGCTGTCGAGGGCGTGGGGATGAGACGAGCGCGCAACAACGCCGCGCTGCGACCGCTGGAACCCTGTTTACGGTTGGCTTGTTGGGTTGCAACAACGGCAGCATCGGCTTTCCAGCACACACATCCTCAAGTCCAAGTACCACCGCGCTCCTGACCTGCAAACCATGGTGGTGTCACCAAGGAAACCAAGAATGTCCTGTTTGCCCCCGCAACGGAGGGAACATGCTGAATTGCCCCCGCAGGAGGCGTTTTTTTTTGCTAATGACACCACTACTGCAAACCAATCCACCCACCTTTGACTCGCTCTCGGTCGGCTCAATCATGAGCGTGCCGGTCACCGGCCACGACATGGTCGGCGAGTGGAATCCGTAGTCGATCAGGCGCTTGGCAATGTCCTCGACCTCCACACCGCTCGACTCCTGCGGGTGTGTACATAGGGGCGTTGCTTGTGGGTGTGCAAGGGGGAACATGGGGGTGCTGCTTGTGGGTGTGCATGGGGGCCTTGTTTAGGACAGTTGGTGCAAGGTGCGAGTGGAATCTGTTTCAAGTTGATCAGGCGCTTGGCAATGTCCTCGACCTCCAGTCCCCGCTCGACTCCTGTGGGTTGGCAATATCCTGCGTGCACCCTCCCCATACTCTGCCCCGCACCCTCCCCACACTCTTCCCCACACCTCTCTCCACACACACACACCTTGAGCGGGCGCATGTCGAGGATGAACTCGTGCGCGCACGTGCCGTTCTTGCCGCGGAAGAGCACCGGGAAGTGCTTGCCGAGGCGTGCGGCCATGTAGTTCGCCTTGAGGATGGCAAACTCGGACGCCTACGAGGAGGGGATTCGGAAGGGGTCATTGAGTGGGGCGCTGAGGCGTGGGGCCATGGGACGTTTTGGGCGTAGGGATGGGTATGGAGCCAGTTCAGCTGCATGGGCCATGGTGGGGAGGCGCGCGGCCATGTAGTTCGCCTTGAGGATCGCAAGCTCGGACGCCTATGGGGAGGGGATTCGGAAGAGGTTGTTGAGTGAGTTCCCACAAAAAGTGCATTTGCGGGGTGAGATCAGCACACACAATTAGACCGGCGCTGCCAGGTGAGACAGCGCGAATTTCGACCCAAACAGTGCGAAAATTGGCATTTGCATTGTTTCCGCCAAAACCTTGCCTCGGCGGGGTGACACTGAGGAAGTGAGCGAGAGGGCCCGGGGTGAGCCATCACTTTCCCGCAAGATCCTTAGCGGAACCAGTGGCACACATACCCCAGGCCCCGGCACGAGATGGCTGACGTCCTTGTCGCCTGTTTTGAGACACGCACCGCATGCACAGCACTCATGATGGCAGCTGGCATGCTAGGGGTCTAATTCTGACAGCTGACGGCCTCTTTCCTGGGGTCTAATGTGCCATCAAAGGCGTCTGCAAACTGTAAAATCGACCACCATACCTGCGTGAGGCCTGCCGTTCCCATCATGCTCACGTACGAAAACGAGATCGGCAGGATGAGCGACGAGCCAAACGGCGCGGCCGCCATCGTGCCGAAAGGCTTTGCGTTCTCGGGCTGCGTGTGCGTGAGTGAAGAGGAGAGAGAAGTTGAGAGGGTGCATTCTGATGTGCGCCTAGACTCCGATCGGCCCCATGCCACACACACACACATGCAAACAGACACACCCCACACAAACTGCACACCTGCACTGGCAGCGCGCCCGTCGGGATGACTGGGTGTGACGGGAGGAAGGGCGCGAGGTGCGCCTTGACTCCGATCGGCCCCATGCCGGGGCCGCCGCCTCCGTGCGGGATGCAGAACGTCTTGTGCAGGTTGAGGTGGCACACGTCCGCGCCGATGCCGCCAGGCGAGGTGAGCCCGATCTGCGTGTTGAATTGGGGGTTTGGGGGTAGGGTAGGGGTTTTGAAACCCGTAGCCCCAAACGAGCAGGCAGCCGGCTGGTGCCCAGCTGGTGGTTACCGCCCCCCACAAGTGGTTGTTAGAGCCCTGAACTGGACTTGGGTCTGTGCGGTGGTACTTGGGCTTGAGGATGTGTGTGTGCTGGGAAGCCGACGCTGCCGGTTTTGCAGCCCAAAAAGCCAACCCTAAAAAGGGTTTCAGCGGTCGCAGCGCGGCATGCTTTCGACTCGAGTGACCCAAGGCTGACCTACGGGTTTCAGGTCAAGGGTTTTAGGGTCAAGGGTTTAAACCCTCAACCCTGATCGTCGCATTCATGTTGGCAAGTCCATGCAGACCTGATCGTCGCATGATCGCTTGATGCGGCAGGCCTAAATCGGTCGTGTCTGGGCATCGTTCCGTTTCAAGGCGCGACGCGAGCAACCTTGCGCCAGCAAGATCCCAACTGTCCTCATCCACACGCACGCGCACACACCTGCGCGTTCATGTTGGCGCCGTCCATGTAGACCTGCCCGCCGTGCGAGTGCACGATGCGGCAGATCTCGTCGACGCCGTCCTCGTAGACGCCGTACGTCGACGGGTACGTGATCATGAGCGCGGCGAGGTCCTGCGTGGTGATAAGAGAGGGCAAGGGTGTGGGTGAGAGAGAGGGAGAGGAAAGGGGCATATAGGGGTATATGGGTGGAGGGACAAGCAGCAGCATGGTAGGCGGCATGACACAGGGCACGCGGCAGGCGGGCAGCTCTACTATGTATGGCACTTTTAGTACTGATGATGGATGTAACAGTTAGGGGCACCTCTAAAAAGGCGTAGAAGACCGTGCTCGGCGCGCATGGCCTGAGCACCTTGATGAGATGGCTGGCTGTTGGTGGTAGGGAACCCCCACTCTGTAGAGAGCGTGGGCACGACCCCAGATATTACATCGTAGCTGGGAACCAGTGCGCGCCGCAGTTTTGGCGTTGTCCCTCCTTACCTTGGAGTGCAGCGTCGCCTTCTCGCGCAGCTCTGCGATGTCGACGTTGCCCTCCTTGTCGGTCGACACAGTCACGATCTGCAAGAGGGAGAGGGAGGCAGAGGGAGAGGGAGGGAGCGAGAGAGGGTGAGCAAGCAGCAGTGCAACACTTTCATGAAGCTCCCAGCACCTCCGTGCAGCAGTGCAACGCCTCCACGCAGCGCCCAGCACCTTAATGCAGCGCCCTGCACCTCCATGCAACACCTTCATGCAGCAGTGCAGCACCTCGATGCAGCAGTGCAGCACCTCCATGCAGCACGCACCGCCATGCAGACGTGGGTTGGGCGCCATGCAGCACCATGCAAACCTTCAGCAGCAGCATGCAACGCCTTCATGCAACGCCTTCATGCAACAGCATCCAACACCTCCATGCAGACACCTCCATGCGACACGCACCTTCATGCCCGCCATGACCGCAGACGCGGGGTTGGTTCCGTGCGCAGAGACGGGGATGATGCACACGTTGCGGTGGCCCTCACCGTTCGACTGGTGGAATGCACGGATCGACTGCGGCGGGTGGCGGGTTTGGGACGTGTACGACGATTAGGTCATTACGTCAGGGTAGGTTGTTGCGGGGATAACGTGCCGACGGCCCTCGCCGTTTCACTTTTGGGACGCATGCGGATCGTCTGCGGCGGGCGACGGGTGAGGGGTGGTTATGGGCTCGATGACTCAGGCCTCAGGTCGTGTTAGGGTTGACGTTGCGGTTGCCGTTGGACTGGTGGAACGCGCGGACGCGGTGTGCGGACAAGTTCGGGTTGCTTAGGTTGCACTTATGCTATTTGGGATTAGGGTGCTCCATGTTGTTATCGTGTCGGGGTTTGCACGGCGGTGGCCGTTGGACTGGTGGGGCGCGCGACGGGTTCGGGATCCGGGCGACGGGTTTGGGATTCGGGCCCTTGCCGTTGAAATGGTGATGCACAGGTGAGCGTGTGTGAGTGGGCGAAGGGACGGGCTATGAGCGGGCCACTACACACTTGCCCTGTCCAGCTAACAAACCTGAGTGCCCAACCAGTGGGGGCGAGGATCTCACCATGAGCCCGGCGTACTCTCCCGACGCGCCTGAGTTGGGCTGCAGCGACATGGCGTCAAAGCCGGTGACGGCGCACAGCTCGGCGGCGAGGTCGCGGAACATCTCCTGGTAGCCGAGCGCCTGCGGTGTGCGCGGGGTATGATGATGGATCTTACAGTCGTGTGTGATGCCCCCAACAGGCAGCGTATTCGACCTTGCTCGGCGTATAGCACCAGAGCACGCCAGGCGCAGGCCAGTGGTGGCATGAGCGCCCCCGCAGACCCCGCAGCGGGAGCAAACCGGAAATCGGGGGGGAGGGGGCGAATTGCGTGAATGCCGCTCTGAAAAGTGTGAAATTTGACGATTTTCACACTTTTCTGCGAAAAAACGACTCCTGCGGCCCCGGGCAATTCGGCATGTTCCCTCCTATGTTGCGGAGGCAAACAGGACATTCTTGGTTTCCTTATTGACACCACTGGTATAGTGGGGTGAGTGGGTGCAATTGTCTCCTCCTCTCTTACGGGCTTTCCAAATGGGGCGTTGACCCAGTCGAAAGCCATGCAGGCAGCGGCAGTGGCGTTGTAGTATTGCACATCGCACGGGCAGAGAGGCAGCCGGGGGCAAACACGACATTCTCGCTTTCCTTGAAAGCACCACTGTGACCAACCCACCTGGTCGACCGGAACAAAGGGGTGGATGTTGGCGAGCTCGGGCCACGTGATCGGCAGCATCTCGGTCGTCGCGTTGAGCTTCATGGTGCACGACCCCAGGGGGATCATCGAGTGCGCGAGAGACAGGTCGCGGTTCTCGAGGCGCTGTGGGGAGGGAGACGTGGAGGGGTGGCACGGGGGGTGGGGTCAGGGAGGGGTGTCGGATAAAGATGATAAAAAGTGAACACTCTTCAGACCTTGACATGGCGCAGCATCGAGCATGCTCGTCGTGGTAGCTGTTGAACACCGTGTGCGTCAGGAACACACCTACTCTCATCCACTCTTACCCCCATCCATCTCACAGCACAGAAGGGCAAAGCAGGACACAGCACGTCACGCAACGCTCGTCGTTGTAGCTCTTGGAACATTCGAGTGCGGCAGGAACACCCACTCCCATCCATCTCACAGCAAAGCAGGCACAGCACAGCAGGTCCTGACACAGCCCGCCACGAAGTGTCACCTTGAGGTAGCGCAGCATCGAGTGCTCATCGTGGTAGCTGTTGAACACCTTGTGCGTCAGGAACTTTGATGTGCGCTTGAACGAGCCGACGCCGGCGGGCACCGAGGCGGCGAGGCCCGCAGCGGTGAACTCGACGCACTTGCCGCCGTTGAGGACCTGCAGGGAGGAGCATTACTTGGCAAGTTGTTTGGCAAGTTAAGAAAGTTTTCTCGAGGGATTGTGATGACAACAAAACAGCGGAACGCCAAAACATCCGAGAGCAGCACCGCCTACTAAGCCCCCAGCTGCCACCCAGCTTCCCCACACCTTACTGAAGAGCACGTCGATGCCGGAGATCTTGGTCGTCTCGTCGATCGCAATGACCCGCGCCCCTCGACGACACCCTCATCAACAACCCCAACTTTGGTCGGTGGCGACCGCGCTCTTGCTCCTGCCGCCCCTGCACAGAGCCCGTATCAACAGCCCCACAGCCCACCTTGAAGAGCACGTCAGTGTATCAACACACCCCCTTGGCAGCAGCGCCAAGAAAACAAAACAAGGCCAAGAGGAAGAAACAGCACAGCCAAGAAGAAACAGCATCCACACCTTGAAGAGCACGTCGATGTCGGAGATCTTGGTCGTCTCGTCGATCGCGATGCTGACCGTCGTCGCGTCAATCACGCGCACGTTCATGCACTGCGAGACGGCGGCAGACGCGATCGCGGCCGCGTTGGGGACCTGCGTCGTAGGGGCAACATGGGTTTAGGCTCACATCCATCGTTCCAGTGGTCACATCTATCGTCTCAGTGCTATCGTCTCAGTAAGAATCCCGAATCTGACGGGTGTCGCCCGTTTGGGGCGCATGGCGGGGCAACCCTTCACATGACCGCCTTCACACGCACGCACACGCGGGGTCGCAACACGCCAACATGGGCGTTCGACGAACTGGTAAATCGAGCGTACAGCACACCGTGCCCCCATCCTCTTTGTGCACACGCACGCACACATCCATCGTTCCAGTGGGCCGATTCCGACGGGGCGACCACCATCGGGACCGCGTAGACGCACGCCCCCCCCCCCAAAGGCACAGACACGAACCGTGATTGCGACGGTGTCGAAGAACGGCGCGGACGGCACGCCGTGCCCGAGCTTCTTGGCGCCCGCCGCGAGCACCGACGCGAGGCCGTTGACGCGCGTGGCGATGGCGGTGAGGCCGCCGGGGCCGTGGTAGACGGCGTACAGGGCGGCGATGTTGGCGAGGAGCGCCTGTGCGTGAGGGGACGGGCAGCCACTGATTTAGCCGGGGCTGGTTCCTCAGGCGGTGGGTTCCATCGAGGCACCGTGGTACACAGCGGACAGGGCGGCGATGTTGACGAGGAGGACCTGTAAAACAAACAGCGTGTGCCGTGAGGATGGAGTCACAAGAGCGTGTCGAGCGTGGCGATGGCGGTGAGGCCGGCGGGGCCGTAGTAGACGGCGTACAGGGCAGCAATGTTGGCCAGGAGCGCCAGCAAAACAAACAGCGTGTGTCAGGAGGGTGGGGTCACAAAACAGCGTGGCTTTGTTGCGAGAGGCTTGGGGCTTGGCCGCAGTACACAGCGTACAGCGCGGCGATGTTGGTGAGGAGCGCCTGCAAAAACAAGCGTGTGACGTGAAAATGGGGTTCAGTGATTTCCTTTTCGGCTCTACACAGCCATGTGGCTGTATTTCGCCTGTACTTTGACCAAGGGGGTCGATCAACGGAGGCGCGTTCTCGTCGCCGAGCCCTGGACCCAGCAATGCGGCGCTGCTGGTGACGAGGATCTCCGTGCCGCGGCCCGCGCTGGGAGACGGCCCTTATCCTCCCCCCATGCAGGACGCCATGCGGCACCGATCTCGACGAGTTGATCGACGAGCGGAGGAGCTGGCGCCTGTCAATGCATGCTGGACATTGGTCAAGATGGCTGCCCGTGGAGGCGGGCTACCATCACGGCTTCAGCGGTGGCGACCGCCGAGGCAACACAGAGTAAATCCGCTTCACCAATCGCAGCGTTCGTCACCGCGCTCATCCTCGGGGTCGCTCGTCTGCCGGTGACTGGCGTTGGAAGGTCTTCAGGCAGCCTCCATGACAACTCTGTCGTCCATGCACCCCTGGAGGGTGGGACCTGTCCATGCATGAGGCATGGGGCGCCGGCTGAGCCCCATGCAAACGAGAGCTGGACAGCCATGCACTGCCAGGCGGGGACCGTTCCAGTCAGCGCCAGTCGGCTCTGCCGGCTTGACTGGCCACAAGGCCACTACTGTGACCCTGAGGAAGGTCCTCTCCTATATGCTCCTTGCCAGACATGTCTCTCAGAGACCGCTGTTTGGGATAGTCTAGCCGGCGGGAGCGGTATTCTATCGGCCGGGAGCCGGCGGTACTCTAGTACTCAAGTGTGCTGGAGTATCGGCGGGTGTCTCTAGTAGAAGAGTAGCCTGCTTAGCTGGAAACCCCGTGTTACTGTTGCTGTTACTTTGACCAAGAACAGAGCTTAATCCATTCAGTGGATTGGAAGTCTGACAAGCCCTCCAGATAGAGCTCGCCAAGAGCTTTCAAATTGCCTATGTATGAGGACAAATGGTCTACGGGAGGTCGACGGTCAACGCATTCAAAGAGAAATCCGGCTGTGGAATAATTAATTAAAACTTGTGAAAAGGAAATCACTGATGGGGTCACAAAATAACAAGGTGTCGTTGCGAGACACTTGGCCGTGGTAAACAGCGTACAGGGCGGCGATGCAAACCCTGAACCCTAAACCCTGCAAGGCAGACAGACACGAGATGGCCCTAAACCCTAAAGAAAACCACACACACACACACACACCTGCGCAGTGCAGATGTTGGACGTCGCCTTGTCGCGGCGAATGTGCTGCTCGCGCGTCTGCATCGCCATGCGCAGCGCGGGCTTGCCCTCGGCGTCGATCGACACGCCGATAATGCGGCCAGGCATCATGCGCTTGTACTCCTGCGGGCGGCGTGCGTTTTGCGACGTGTAGGGTAAGTAGGAGGGGATAATATGATGCCCTTCAAATTGTGCGGCGTGGGAGAAGTGAGGTGGGGACAAATATGCCTGTGATGCCGGCCGGTCATCATGCCCTCGTACTCGTGCGGTGATTGGCAAGGGGGGGGCCTTTGTTTGGGGCTGGGCTAGCCGGCGGGAGCGGTCGTTAAAGTCGGTCGGGAGCCAGAGGGATCGCAAGTCAAAAAGAGGAAGACGAGCACGCTACGGGCCTCTGTACCCGAGCGGCATGCTGAAGTGCCCGACACAACAAAACACCACAACAAAAGTAATGGAGCGACGTGCCGCCGAGGCACACTCGCACGCAACTCAAAACCGAAACCCCTGGATGGCAACCAGAAGGGGGAACGCACCTCGGGCACGCGAGGAACGCGGCGTGTGGTCCTCCGTATCCCAGCGGCACGCCGAAGCGCTGCGCCACGCACGACGCAACAACAACTACAAGCCGTAAAACAATACATGGAAAGAGAACGGAAAAGAACACACCTCGGGGCACGCGAGGAACACGGCGTGCGGTCCTTCGTATCCCAGCGGCACGCCGGAGCGCTGCGCCACGCACGACGCAACAACAACTACAAGCCGTAAAACAAGACGAAGGAAAATAAAACGGAAAATAACACACCTCGGGGCACGCTAGGAACGCGGCGTGCGGGCCTCTGTATGCGAGCGGCACGCCAAAGCGCTGCACAGGACACAGTAAAACAAAACAGCGGGAATGCGAATGAAAAGAAATATAAGCAACGCACCTCGGGGCACGCCAGGAACGCGGCGTGCGGGCCTCCGTATCCGAGCGGCACGCCAAAGCGCTGCGCCGAGCCGACGACAATGTCGGCGCCCCACTCCCCAGGGGGGGTGAGCATTGTGAGGGCGAGCAGGTCGGTGGACACGCAAACCTATGTGGGGGGTGAGAAGCATGGACGAGGAGTGTGGGCGGGGTTGGCGCGTAAAAAAAAACTCTCCAGGGGGGGGAGCATCGTGAGGGCGAGCAGGTCGGTGGACACGCAGACCTGTGTGTGTGTGTTTGTGTGGTGGGAAGTGTGGACAATGGGCGGGGTCGGCGCTGAAACAAAACTTTCCGGAAGTGTGTGTGTGGGGGGGGGGGGGGGGGGGCAATTGTGAAGGCGAGCAGGTCGGTCGACACGCGGTGTGGGGAGTGGGGTGCGCGGAAAGAGGAGCAAACACGCCCAATCGAAACCAAAGCGACACGCACCTTGACGTTGGCCGCGTGGGCCTTCTTGACCAGCTCGCGGTAGTCCGACACGGTTCCATTGCCAGCGGGGTACTGCGGGTGTGTGTGAGGGGTGGGGTGTGTGAGGGGGGAGGTGAGTGAGGGGGGGGGGAGAGGGAGGGGAGGGGAGAGGGAGGGGAGGGGGAGGGCGGGAAGGAGGGAGAGGGAGGGCGGGAAGGAGGGAGAGGGGGAGAGAGAGGGAGACAAGGCTGCAGACCTCTGATTGAGATGGGATCTTGCCCGCCGGACCGACGTACGTGCCCCCTATCCCCTCTATCCGAACCGGCGACCACACGGCGCACCCGATGCACTCGCCGCGAGTCACAGAGACCCCAGACGCGACCAGTGTGTGCAGTCAACGCCAGATGTCAGGTTGGGAGTCGGGTTTGACTGGGCTCCATAACGGAAACACTGCAGCATGCCTCACGTGGCCTTGTCAACCGCCTGAACTCCCGCCCGAAAAGCCAAATCTCAAACCAGAGGCTGCTGACCTCCGATTGAGACGGGACCTCGACCGGTGCTCCACCGTGCGCACCCTCCCATCTCCTATGTTATCAAAGCTGGCAACCGCGCCTGCAGCAGCACGCCGCATGTGTCCTCGCCGAACGTCAGCGTGTCCTCGTCGACCCCCCTCCCCCCCACCAGACATCCGATTGAGATGAGACCTCGGCCGGTGCTCCACCGTGCGTGCCTTCCACATCCCTCACAAAAAATCTAAACAACGCACGTGCAGCAGCACGCCGCACGTGTCCTTGTCGAATGTCAGCTTGTCCTCGTCGACGACCTCGGCAACGAGGCCCAGGCCGTCGGCGCGCGACTGCACGACGGCGATCGTCTGCGGGAAGCACTTGTTCTGCGGGTACACACACACACAGATGGAGAGAAAGGGAGGTCAGCGACTGCACATTGTGTGAGTGTCTGCGGGACGCACTTGCTCTGAGGGGACACGCATACAAAACAGGGGAGAGGCTGGGGGGGGGAGATCAACGAATGCACGGCGGCGATTGTCTGCGGGAAGCCCTTATTCTGTGGGTATACACACACAGAGAGGGGGAGAGAGGGAGGTCAGCGACTGACTTCACCTAGCAAGGTGTCTGCACCTAGCAAGGTGTCAGCGGGAAGCACGTGTTCTGCGGGCACGGACGGGCACAGGCACACAAATGGTGATAGGCACGCACGCACACGCATGGTGAGAGGCACGCACATGGAGGGGCACGCAAGCACAGCAGGGCGGCGAGGCATGGGGGAGAGATCAACGACTGCACGACAGCGAGCGTCTGAGGGAAGCACTTGCTCAGCAGGGAGGGAACACACAAGCAAGTGGCCAGCGCAATGCCGTTCGTGCCGCGCATACGATTGGTCGCCAAGCGGCGCCGCCCCAGCACAGTGATTCAACAAAGTGATTCCTTTTCAGGATTTTCAGAGAAAAACTGCACGCCCTCCCACACTCGCTCGCCACAGATACCCCAGGCACACACGCACCGACGCGAGGAACTTGGACTTCTTGCCGCGCGCGATCGCGGAGCACACTCTTCACCCGCTCGAATAAACAAACAATCCATGGCCATCGCCCCTTCCACAAGCGCAACGAGACCCTAGACACAGGCACAACAGGCACGCACGCACCGACACGAGGAACTTTGACTTCTTGCCGCGCGCGATCGCGGAGCACATCGTCATCGCCTCTGCGGCTGCGGTCGCCTCGTCGAGCAGCGAGCAGTTGGACATCGGCATGGCGGTGAGGTCGCACACCATGGTCTGGAAGTTGAGGAGCGACTCGAGGCGGCCCTGTGTGTATGTGTGTGTGTGTGTGTGCGTGTGTGTGTGTGTGTGCGTGTGTGTGTATCAGTGTGTGGCACACCATGATGTCGGTGTTGAGGGAGCGCGCACCCTGGTCAGGAAGTTGAGGAGGGACTCAAGGCGGCCCTGTGTGTATGTGTGTGTGTGTGTGGCACACCATGATCTCAATGTTGGGGGAGCGCACACGATGGTCTGGAAAATGAGGAGTGACTCAAGGCGGCCCTGTATGTGTGCATGCGTGCGTGTGTGTGCGTGTGTGTGTGTGTGTGTGTGTGGCACACCATGACCTCGATGTTGAGGAAGCCTTGGAGGGGCGACATGCACACACAAGGGGGGCACACACACACACACACACACACACACCAGGCACGCGCACGCACAACACACCTGCGCCATCTCAGCCTGGTGCTGTGTGTGCTGCATGCACCAGCCGACACCCACACATGGTCACACCCACGCACACATACACACGCACCTGCGCGATCTCGGCCTGGTACGGCGTGTACTGCGTGTACCAGCCGGGGTTCTCGAGCACGTTGCGGAGGATGACTGGCGGCGTGTGCGTGTTGTAGTAGCCCATGCCGATGTAGCTCTTGTACACCTTGTTCTTGGAAGCCATCGCCCTGCGGGTGTGGGTTTGGGTTTGGGGTTGGGTGAGTGCGGGCAGGGGGCGTGCATGCAAGGGGGGCGCAAGCATGGGGCGCATGGGGCAGCCAGCCCATGCAAGCACCCTCGTGTCCATCAGACCGCTGCCCGACACTCACTTGAAGAACTCGATGAACTCGGACTCGGTCATGCCGTCGGTGTACTTGCCCATGGACATGCCGTCGGTGCGGCGAATGGCAGTGGGCACGGTAGCGTCGATGAGCGAGGCCAGCGACTTGAAGCCGCATGCGGACACCATGGCATCGACCTCAGCCTGGGTGCCGCTGTTGTGGCGGGGCACGAAGCTGCGCAGGGTGGTTGGGTGAAGGGTGGGATCGTTTTTTTGTTTTTTTTTCTCCCGATAAGGTGCATGCAAGCGGCCCACTACAGCCCCCCATCATCCCCCAACGCATGGATTGTACTCACTGGTCGCTGGGGCCGAGCGCCTCGGTGGAGATGGAGCGCAGGCCGGCGCTGGCGAAGGTCGCAGCAGTCGCCGAGCGCATCGCAACAGATCCTGTAAATCGATGCGCACGCAAGGGGCATGTGGTCAGAACGCGTGCGCATGCCTGCTGCGACGACGTCCGAGGCCGGCGATGGGGGGTGGGTCGGGATACCGGATGGGTGGGTCCGTGGCGCTGCGCCTCCCCTCGTGGCATGCGTGGAGCCTCATGGACCCACCCATGAGCGCGTTACGCGCGCTGGTTGACAGCAGCCTCTGCCCGCCGCATGCTCCCGAGATGTCGAACAGCTTGATGCGCTGAAGGCACACCTCCTCAGTCGCGAGGGTCGATGCCACGCTGCCCTGCTTGAGCAGAGCAGCTGCCCGCCTCAGACCATTGCGTGCAGACATGCTCGATCAGCGACGTGAGCACTGGCTCACACGCGTACGAGTAAGGTCAAGGCTATGCAGTAGTGCAGAACTGTTGGCAACACTATTTCGCAACTTACTTCTACTATCAGTTTGTGTGGCACAAACTCTGCACTCTCCTAGTGGCTATTAAACTCCCACTGGGGCAGCTGAGGAGCCTCTCCCCCCCCCCCCCCCCATCAGGCTCAAGCACACCCAACAAGCACACCTCCTGGTGGCTTCTGTCGCTGGATGTCTGTCGGGGCGCATGTCGTGTCTGTCGTGCAAGCTTTCAAAGCTCCTCCATGTGTGTTTACGAGAGTTCCTCCGTGTGTGTTAACGAGAGTTCAAGAGTTTGACCACGAGATTCCAGCCCTGTGGAACGAAGCTTTGGGGCCGGTAGTTGCAGCGTGCGAGCTGTTGGTCTGTGGCAGCGAGCTACTCAGTTGCATCCCCTCTGGGTGTGCGTTGAAGGGGAGGTGGCGCCACACGCGCGCGGTGGCGGATGCGGTGTGGCCGCTGGGTAGAGCGCTGCGGCGGGTGTGCTACCGGCCCCGCTTCTGGTGGTTTGGGGGGCGGCCTCTGGTCCCTTCATGGTTTTATACCTTGGGCTGCCCTCCACCCACAGGAGGGGTTTGGGTGAGATGCCTGTGGCCTGCGCTGCTGCTTGGCGCCCACCACCTAACTAGTGTGGGTGGCGCTACCGTGGGCTGCTTTTGAAGCTCGACTTTTTGGTGGGCCTCGTGCCTGCTGTCTGATAGTCCCGCTGGAGCTTTGGAACCGCCGGCAGTGAATTTGTGACACTACTCTTTCTCAAATGTGCGCGAGCTGAGCCTTGCTGACAATTGGGCCCTGAACCCTGAACCTGAACCCTCAACTAGTCACCCTCTCTGCCACTCGTGCTCCAACCTGGCAGCGACCCTTGTCACCACGCGCGCCTGGCAAGCTTTCCTACAAATAATTCACCGGACGTCTACCATCGTAGACCCGGCGCAGCAGTCCAAGGGCCGTCTGTCAGACTGTTAACTACATGTATTTTGCCGCCATTAGCCCAGGAACGGTCCTAAGGGTCTCCGCTAACCGCGACCAGTGCGACCGGCCCCACGTTACCGAAAATCCAACTTATACCGTAAATGGACGCCAGTGTGACCGACCTCTAACACACTCCCCTCTGTACACGTGCACTGCCACTCTCAGGAAGGCCACACGCCAGCCCTCGCGTCCTCTGATGTGCTGCTATGGCTGTTCCTAGGACTGGCCCCACCACAGCCCCATTTTCTGATCCGCGCCAGTAAATGCGCTGCCTGAGGCGCCGCCTGAGACATTGGGAATGTGGTAGGGTGGCACCTCAACTCGGCAGCCTATTTCTGCCAGCCCCGGTCGCTCATGAGCTGGCCAGCCAGTCGTGAATGCCGTGCGCCGCTCGGCCGCAGTAGCAATCGGCGCCCTCCTCCGCAGCGGCTACAAGTTCTCTCACACACACAAAAACCTAGCTAGCTAGCTACACGCCGCGTCGTCACTCGTCGTCAAGCCAGTCCTGGATGCCGTGCGCCGCTCGGTAGCAATCGGCGACCTCGTTTACGCCCTCTATTGCCGTGCGCACGGCTTCGGCCGGGCAGCCGTGGCGCTCGTACCTGCGGCGGGCACGTGGCATGTGTGTGTGTGTGTGTGTCTTTCTCTCTATCTCTCTATCTCTCTATCTCTCTATCTCTCTATCTGTCTGTCTGTCTGTCTGTCTGTCTGTCTGTCAGTCTGTCTGTCTGTTTGTCTGTCTGTCTGTTCTGTCTGTCTTTGCATGCAGCCTTACCAGTGCATGTACGCGCCAGCGGACCATGTGTGTGTGCGCATGTGTGTGTGTGTGCCTGTGCGTGTGCAGCCTTACCAGTGCATGTACGCGCCAGCGGACCACGTGGCGGTCGCCCTCTGCGCAGTCGCATCGAGTAATCCAACCTGCACACGCGTGTGTGTGTGTGTGTGTGTGTGCGTGTGTGTGTGCATGTGTGTGTGTGTGTGTGTGTGTGTGCATGTGCATGTGTGTGTGTGTTGTGTGTGTGACCATGTGGCGGTCGCCCTCTGCGCAGTCACATCAAGCAATTCGACCTGCACACGCGCGCGTGTGTATGTGTGTGTGCGTGTGTGTCTGTGCAGTCACATCAAGCAATCCAATCTGCACATGCGCGCGTGTGTGTGTGTGTGTGTGCGTGTGTGTGTGTCAGAGTGTGTGCGTGTGTGGTTAGTGTGCGTCTGCGCAGTCGCATCAAGCAATCCAACCTGCACACGCGCGTGTGTGTGTGTGTGTGTGTGTGTGTTGTGCGTGTGTGTTGTGTGCTGTGTGTGTGTGCATATGCGTGTGTGCACGCACGTGTGTGTGTGCGCGTGTGTGTGTGCGTGTGTGCACGCACGTGTGTGTGTGTGTGTGTGTTTGCACACGCGTGTGTGTGCATGCACGTGTGTGTGTGAACGTGCGAGCGCGCTCTCGCCCACCATGCTGCTCCGCAGGGACACGCTCGCAACGCTCGGTGCTGACGCTCTGCCGCCACCACCGCCTGCCACCTGCTGTAACCCCAGGCCTAACTGATAACCGCCTCCATGACAGACCGTGAAAACGACCAGGCTTGTGTGTGCGTGCGTGGTGTTGGTGTGTGTGTATGGGATCCTGCCTACCGTGCTGCTCCGCAGAGACACGCTCGCGACGCTCGGTGCCGCCGCGCCGCTGTCGTCGCCGCCTGCCGTTACCCCAGGCCTAACTGAAAATTGCCTTCATTACAGACCGTGAGAACGACCAGGCTTGTGTGTGTGTGTGTGTGTGCATGTGGAGTGGTGTGTGGTGGTGTGTGGTGGTGGTGGTGGTGTGTGTGTGGGGGGGGCGCTCGCCCACCATGCTGCTCCGCAGCGACACGCTCGCGACGCTCGGTGCTGCCATCGCGCCGCCGCCGCCTGCTGCCGCAACCCCAGGCCTAACTGAAAAGCGGTTTTACAGGCTTTACACGTATGCGCCCCGGAGGACCCCGGGGCGTGACCGCCGGGTTCTTGGGCCCCAACCCCGGGGCGTGGCCGCCGGGGCCTCGGGCCCCGGGGCGTGAACTGATAACCGCCTCCATTATAGACTGTGAGAACAACCCGGCTTGTGCGTGTGTGTGGTGTTGGTGCTGGTTGTGTGTGGTGGTGGTGCCGTCGCGCCGCCGCAGCCGCCGCAGCTGCCGCAACCCCAGGCCTAACTGATAACCGCCTCCATTCCAGACCGCCAGAACGACCCGGCTTGTGCGTGTGTGTGTGTGTAGTGGTGGTGTGTGTGTGTGTGTGGGGGGGCGCGCTTTTGCCTACCGTGCTGCTCCGCAGATACACGCCCGCGATGCTCGGTGCTGCCGCCGCGCCGCCGCTGCTGCCTGCCGCAACCCCAGGCCTAACTGAAAACCGCCTCCATGACAGACCGTGAGAACAACCCGGCTTGTGCGTGTGTGTGTGGTGTTGGTGTTGGTGGGTGGGGGGGGCGTTTTCGCTTTCCGTGCTGCTCCGCAGGGACACGCTCACGACGCTCGGTGCTGCCGTTGCGCCGCCGCTGCCGCCGCCGCCTGCCATTACCCTAGGCCTTACTGATAACTGCCTTCATGAAAGACCTTGAAAAATACCAGGCATGTGCGTGTGTGTGTGTGTGTGCGTAGTGGTGGTGGTGGGGGGCGCTTTCGCCTACCATGCTGCTCCGCACAGAAACGCTCGCAACCCTCGGTGCTGTCGCACCGCCGCCGCTGCCGCCTGCCGCAACCCCAGGCCTAACTGATAACCGCCTCCATTACAGACCGTGACAACGACCAGGCTTGTGCGTGTGTGGTGTTGGTGTTGGTGTTGGTGGTGGGCGCTCTCGCCCACCGTGCTGCTCCGCACAGACACGCTCGCAACGCTCGGCGCTGTCGCGCCACCACTGCCGCCGCCTGCCGTTACCCCAGGCCTAACTGATAACCGCCTCCATGACAGACCGTGAAAACGACCGGGCTTGTGTGTGCGTGCGTGGTGTTGGTGTGTGTGTGTGTGTCATCCTGCCTACCGTGTTGCTCCGCAGCGACACGCTCGCGACGCTCGGTGCTGCTGTTGCGCCGTCGCCGCCGCCTGCCGTTACCCCAGGCCTAACTGATAACCGCCTCCATGCAGGACCGTGAGATCGACCCGGCTTGTGTGTGTGTGTGTGTAGTGGTGGTGTGTGGTGGTGGTGTGTGTGTGGGGGGGGGGGGCGCCCTCGCCTCCACAGGGACACGCTCGCGACGCTCGGTGCTGCCGCGCCGCCGCCACCACCGCCTGCCGTTACCCCAGGCCTAAATAATAACAGCCTTCATGACAGACCGTGAGAACGACCCGGCTTGTGCGTGTGTGTGTGGTGTGTGTGTGTGGGATCCTGCCTACCATGCTGCTCCGCAGGACACGCTCGCGAAACTCGGTGCTGCCGCCGTGCCGCCGCCGCCTGCCGCAAACCCAGGCCTACCTGATAGCCGCCTCCATTACAGACCGTGAGAACGACCCGGCTTATGCGTATGCGTGAGGTGTGTGTGTGTGGGATCCTACCTACCGTGCTGCTCCGCAGGGACACGCTTGCGACGCTCGGTGCTGCCGCCGCGCCGCCGCCGCCGCCACGCGCAGACGCTGCCGCCGCCGCGCCGGTCGCGCCGGTCGCGCCGCCGCCGCCGCCGCGCGCAGACGAGGTGCTTGTGCCGCCAGAGTTGCCCGGCCATGCGGCAACCACGCCGGCGGGCGCGCCGCCCCCGGGCGACGCGCGCAGCCAGACAGCGTCGCTCATGTCCCCTGCGCGCCAGTGATTTAGTACATCAGGCGCCCCGACAACAAGGCGCCCTTGCCGGCAGGCGCAGCCACACTGCGTCACTTGTGTCCCCTGCGCGCCAGTGGTTAAGTTAGTACACAAGCCGCTTCGTCGACACAAGGTGCCTGGCCAATACGGCAACCCTTCGCCGGGCGGGCGCGCCTCTGGGCGCAGAGCGCAGCGCAGCCACACTGCATCGCTCGTGTCCCCTGCGCGCCAGTGATTTAGTATATTAGGCGTCCAGCCAGTAAGGTGCCCTTGCCGGCGGGCGCGCCGCCCCCCCGGGCGACGCGCGCAGCCAGACGGCGTCGCTCATGTCCCCTGCGCGCCAGTGGCCCCGTTAGTATATATATACATACCATCCATATTGCTTGCCTTTGCGGGGAGGGTCGAAACTATAATTGCTTTATCCATTTGCGGGGGTCGTTTTTCGTCGATTTCAGTCGTTTTGACGCCCCAAAATGTGATTTTCGAGGATTTTTGTCCGTTTCTCAGCTTTGCAGGGGAGCTACAACCGATACTTATTCGCAAAGGCAAACCACATGTACGGTATATAAGGCCTTGATATATTACATAAGCGGGAGGGGAAGCGGTGGCAGCAGCCACGCAGGTGGGTGCCGCCCTCCCAGTGATTTTCTTTTCGGCTCTACACAGCCATTTGGCTGTGTTTCGGTGGAACTTTGACCCTTGACACAGCTCAACCCATTCAGTGGATTGGTAGTCTGACAAACCCGCCAGACAGAGCTTGCCAAGAGCTTTCAAATGATCCGTGTATGAGGACAAACGGTCAACGGGAGGTCAACGGTCAACGCAGTCAAAGAAAAATCCGGCTGTGGAAGAATGAATTTAAACTCGTGAAAAGGAAATCACTGCCCCCCTCCCCGGGACACCCACCGGCATTGCTGCTGCCGCCGCTTCCCCTCCCGCCTCCGGCTCCAAACGCGCTCGCACCCCCGCGCGCCTTAACATACGCCGCGGCTGCCGCGGGGGCGCCGGCGCCTCCCCTCCTCCCTCCTACAATACAAGGGCCTTGCTTACCTCCACAACTGCTGTCGCCGCTTCACCTCCCTCCTCCAAACGCACCCCCACACCCACCCGCCTTGACATACGCCGCGGCTGCCGCGGGGGGGCGCCGGCGCCTCCCCTCCCCCCTATTATAATAAGGGCCTCGCTTACCTCCATAACTGCTGCCGCCGCTTCCCCTCCCGTCTCCAAACGCGCCCGCACCCCCGCCCGCCTGAACAAATGCCGCGGCTGCCGCGGGGGGCGCCGGCGCCTCCCCTCCTCCCTCCTATGGTAAGGGCCTCGCTGACCTCCATAACTGCTGCTGCCGCTTCCCCTCCCGTCTCCAAACGCGCCCGCACCCCGCCTGCTTTAACGTATGCCGTGGCTGCCGCAAGGGCGCCAGCGCCTCCCCTCCCCGCTACCATAAGGGCCTCGCTTACCCTCATAACTGCTGCCGCCGCTTCCCTCCCGTCTCCAAACGCGCTCGCACCCCCGCCCGCCTTGAGGTATGCCGTGGCTGCCGCGGGGGCGGCGGCGCCTCCCCTCCCTCGTATAATAAGGGTCTTGCTTACATCCATAACTGCTGCCGCCCCCGCCCCCGCCGGTTCCCCTCCCTCCTCCACCCCCCCCGCCTCCCAACGCGCCCGGATCCCCGCCCTCTCATCGCGAGACAATTAAGCCTAATTGCAGCCTTTTTAACAGCCGTGTGGGTGGGGGTGGAGGGTGTGTGTGTGTGGGGGGGGGGGGCAGGGGCACCCACCGGCATTGCTGCTGCCGTCGCTTCCCCTCCCGCCTCCCGCTCCAAACGCGCTCGCACCCCCGCCCGCTTTAACGTACGCCGCGGCTGCTGCAGATGCGCCGGCGCCGGCGACGCCTGGGAATCCACGAGAGAGGACCAGTGCCCCTGGAGTGTGTGTGTGTGTGTGCGCACGCGTATGTGTGCGCGTGTGTGTGTGTGTGTGTGTGCGTGTGTCAGGAACTACTGGGGTGGGAGGTGGGGGGCTGCAGAGGCGCCGGCGACGCCTGGGAAGCCGTGGGAGAGGACCAGTGCGCCTGGTGTGTGTGTGTGTGCGTGTGTGTGTGTGTGTGTGTGTGTGTGTGTGTCAGGAACCACTGGGGGGGGAGGTGTGTGGGGGCTGCTGCTGCAGAGGCGTTGGCGATGCCTGGAAAGCCGCGTGAGAGGATCAGTGCGCCTGTTGTATGTGTTGTGTGTGTGTGTGTGCATGTGCGTGTGTGTGTGTGCGTGTGTGTGTGTTTGTGTGTGTCAGGAACCACTGGGGGGGGGGGTGTGTGGGGGCTGCTGCTGCAGAGGCGCCGGCGACGGCTGGGAAGCCACGTGAGAGGACCAGCGCGCCTGGCATGTGTGTGGTGTGTGTGTTTGTGTGTGCGTGTGTGTGCATGCGTGTGCGTGTGATCACCATATGTGGTGACTGGGAGGTTGTGGTTGAGAGCCTCAAAGCTCCCCCCCCCACACACGCTCCAGCCTACAGCAGTGCATGCCCCACCAGTGTGTGTGTGCGTGTGTGTGTGTGTGTGTGTGTGTGTGTGTGTCCTGCAATTCAGTTGCCAAGCACTCGCCCGAGGTGGTGACTGGCCGGTCGTGGTCGATGCGGGACTTGACGTGCCCCCCACCCACCCACCCAGCAGTGCATGGCCCACTTGTGTGTGTGCGTGCGTTTGCGTGTGCATGTGAGTGTGCGTGTGTGTGTGTGTGTGTGCTCATCAGATGTGGTGACTGGACAGTTGTGGTCGAGAACGTTGAACCTCCCCCCCCCCCCTCCCCCAACCCACGATCCAGCCCACAGCAGTGCATGCCCCACCAGTGTGCGTGTGCGTGTGCGTGTGCGTGTGTGTGTGTGTGTGTATGTGAGTGTGTGTGCGTGTGTGCTGCAATTCAGTTGTCAGACACTCACCCGAGGTGGTGACTTGGCGGTCATGGTCGAGAGCGTTAAAGCGGGGCTTACCCCCCCCACCACACACACACACACACACACACACAGCAGTGCATGCCCCCCCCCCAATTCATGTGCGTGTGTGCGTGTGTGTGTGTGTGCATGTGTGTGTGCATGCGTGTGTGTGTCCTGCAATTCAGTCGTCAGACACTCACCAGATGTGGTGACTGGCCGGTCGTGGTCGAGAGCGTCGAAGCGGGGCAGCTGTGTGTGGAGCGCCTTGCACGCGGCAGCCCATGCGCCCTGAATGCGTGTGTGCATTTTTGTGTGCGTGTGTTTTCTGGCCTGGTGATCTGCCGGACTGACCTGTCGTCTGCCACTTGGTCCCGAACAAGGCTTTGAACTGGGCGATGGGGAGGGAGTGCGTTATGTCGAATGCCTTGACGCTGGTGATGCCGCCCAATTTGAATTGCTCAGGGGGGCCCTTAGAGGCCATCGGACCGGCTTTGAACTTGCGGTGGAGGAGCTGGGCTGAACCTCTGCCCCCCCCAAGTACAGAAATTGACTTTGAGGTGTGCAGAATATCTAGTTTGAAGGGGGTGACTGGTCAACAGGTGTCTGCTACCATGTTGTTCTCCCTAGAAAAAAACAGTGTCTGGGAACAACGACATTGCTGGGGAACTACGGGGTCGTCAACTAGAAATCTTTGGCTGACCAAGACTGAAAGCCCCCCCCCCCCCGCCCCCAAATCCGTGCGCACCTGGCATGGCCGTCGCTGCTGCTGCTGCTGCTGGCAACCACCGACAGCCACGCAAACCAAGGTGCGGTTTCACACCCTTTTCGCAAAAAAATCGCCTCCGGTGGGTTGAGGACGGGGAGTTGGCCGTGAGGCCCGGGTTGAGCCATCATTCCCCCAAGCTCCTAAGCGGAACCACTGGTGTGGCACCAAATGTGTGCGAGCTAGCTTGGCAAGGTCCTGCTACCCTACTATAGGCTATTCCCTCTTGAGTGTGTATAGCCCACCTGCGCCGGCGTGCCAGCTGGCGCCGCCGCCGTGCGCGCCGTCACGATCTTTGTACATGGGTCGGCGGCGACAGTGCCCACCTGTGCATGAACGAGTCAGTCGACTGGTTTCAGTTTTTTTTGTGGTTTAGTTTCGGTAGCTTTGGGGGTTTGAGTTTCAGTGTTCTTTTTGTGGTTGGTTTCGGTGTCAGACATGAGTTCGAGCGCGCCGTCACGATCTTTGTGCACGGGTCAGCGGCGACAGCGCTCACGTGCATATGTATGGTGGTTTGGTTTCGGTCGCATTGGGGGTTGAGTTTCAGTGTTCTTTTTGTGGTTGGTTTCGGTGTCAGACATAAGTTCGAGTGCGCCGTTGCGATCTTTGTGCACGGGTTAGCAGCGACAGCGCTCACGTGCATGTATGGTGGTTTTGGTTTCGGTGTCAAGCAGAAGTTCGCGCACGCCGTCACGATCGTCGTACACGGGTCAGCAGCGACAGTGCGCACCTGAACATACACGAGTCAGTCGTTTGGTTTCAGTTTTTTTTTTTGTGGTTTGGTTTCGGTAGCTTTGGGGGTTGAGTTTCAGTGTTCTTTTTGTGGTTGGTTTCGGTGTGAATTTTGTGCACGTGATGCTCACATGTACATGAGTCGGTGGTTTAGGGGTATGGGTTTAGAGTTACGGGATTGGAGCTTGGCGTTTAGGGTTTGCGCGGGAAGTACGTGCGATAGAGGGGTCAGGGTTGAAGGTCAAATCTTCCGTGCAAGGTTGGCGGCGACGGTGCTTGCATGCACATAAATGAGTCGGTAGTTTAGGGGTAAGGATGTAGAGTTACGGGATGAGGGCCTGGCGTTGAGGGTTTGCACAGATAGTAAGTGTTATAGAGGGTTCGGGGTTGGAGGTCAAGTCCTTTGTGCGAGGTTGGCGGCGACGGTGCTTGCATGCACATGAATGAGTCGGTGGTTTAGGGGGTACAGGTTTAGAGTTAGGGTATTAGGGCTTGGCGTGTAGGGTTTGCGTGGGAAGTAAGTGTAATAGAGGGGTCAGGGTTGAAGGTCAAATCTTCCGTGCAAGGTTGGCGGCAACGGCGCTTGCATGCACACGGATGAGTCGGTGGTTTGGGGGTAAGGATGTAGAGTTGCGGGATGAGGGCTAAGCGTTTAGTAGATCTTGCGCGGGAAGTTCGGGTTATATAGTGTTCAGGGCAGTGGTTCCGCTAAGGATCTTGGGAAAGTGTTGGCTCGACCCGGGCCTCGCGCAAACTTCTTCAATCTCACCCCGCGGCGGCGTTTTTTTTATTGGCGACGTCAATGCACCCAAATCTCCCAAAACCTAAGCCACTCGCCATATCGCGTATTCGCGACGTGCCTCCGTGCACTTCTGCCGCATCCATTGGCCACACCGCGCCCATCACGTGGTGTGCGATGAGGCCGTTGACGTCCGCCATGCTGGCGCCCCTGCGGTGTGTGTGTGTGTGTGTGTGTGTGTGTGTGTGTCAGGGCCGTACAAACGGGTCCGATCCGGATGCCGATCGTCCGAAGACAGAAAAAGCGGATGGCGCGCGCCGCGCGACGGCCGATTTTCCGGATGCCGACGCTCGGCCTGGAGGGCCCACGCCCGGAGCGCCGGATGACGCTCCAAGCCCTGATCCGTTTTGTTTTAACCCAGTGGTTAGCCAATGTGGGAAACCCATCCCACCCGGGGTCAAAATCCCATTAGAAGCATCTCTTTGGGGGCTGGAACACTTTTAGGAAAGTCAAAATCCAAAAGAAATCTTCGCTGAGCTGCTGCAAATCCCTGTTTCGCTGGCTCAGTGCGTCCAGAATCACGTTTTTTTAGGGGCAGCTAAAGGCTTGTAGTTTTATCTTGAGAGGTGTGCCGACGACATTCAAAACGAGGGTGACTTTGAAGTCACCCTCGACGATGGGGTCGCTGCTACTGAGCCGGTCTTTGTGGTAGATGAGGGCAACGACTGGGTGCGGCCACGCACGAGCGCGCAGAGGGCGCAGACGACTGAAGTGTATATCTAGAAGTTCTACTTGTAACTACTCAAGAGTAGTTCTTAGATTAAGAGCATACCGAATAAACACGCTTTGTACATGTATACAGATTGGAAACGGGAATGAGCAGGCTTTGTGATGGGTTAATGAAGAGAGGGAGACGTAGGAAGAGAGAGAGACACAGGACGGACACAGGGCAGTGTAAAAAAACAAAAAACGTCCACACTTTTTCACACTTCCGGACGGCCAGCCAGACCCCCGTCCGGTCTTCCGGATGCCTTCGCCAGACCCCGTCCGATTTTCCGGATCCCAGCCGCCCCCCCCTGTACGGCCTTGGTGTATGTGTGTGTGCAGGGTAGGAGGGACAAGAGGCAGCGCACATCACGTGGTGTGCAGTGAGGCCGTTGACGTCCGCCATGCTGGCACCCCTGCGATGTGCGTGCGTGTGTGTGTGTGTGTGCGTGTGTGTGTGCATGCATGTGTGCATATGTGTGTGTGTGTGTGTGTGCGTGCCGGCGTCTGTGTCTGTGCAGTGCGTTGACATCTGTCATCCGCCACACTGTCACCCCTGCGGTGCAAAGGGTCGGGGTCAGTGATTCCCCTGCGAGCCGTATACCGCTCCGAGCCGGATGTCCCATTTCCCAGAAAACCACCCCACACTTTGTGGGTGAGGGCGTGGAGCGATGCGTTGGAAAGCTCTTGCCGAGAGCAGCACAACAGCATGCATTGCATGAATACCTGCTGTGCATTGTGCCTGGTATGAGCCGAAAAAGTTGCTGGAACCGGAAAAAAAAATAATCACTATAATCCTTCCCAGGGACCACTAGTCGGGGTTTAGGGTTCAGGGCAAGGGCTAGGGGTTTGAAGCTTGAGGTAGCACGGCCCCTTGATGGGATTCACGTGCTGCCACACGCGCTCTACCCCGCAGAAGCTAGCGCGCGCACACACACACACACACACACACACACACAATCACACGTGCAAGCGTGCATACACATGCACACACATGCACATGCGCTTGCCCAGGGCTCCAGGATGGGACGCACCTCCCCCCGCCCGCGCTCTTGCCAGCAGACTCAAGCATCTCCTGGTTGTCAAACAGCATGACCACATCTGAATATGCCTGCGTTGCATGGGCGGCGCCGTTCGTTTGCCAAGCAAGTGCAAACAAGCACGCACAAGCCAGTGCAAACACGAGAAAGCAAAAGCACCTGCAAGGTTGTACAGGTTTTACACGTGCGCACGTGCAAGCAAGCACGGGCAAGCAAGTGCAAGCACGGGCAAGCACGGGCAAGCAAGCACACGCAAGCAAGCAAATGGAAGCAAGCACCACATGTACAGTCTGTACAGTACAGAGCAAGCACCACAGGATGGCGCACTGCGACTCAGCAACTCACCCTCTAGCGCCCACCCCGCACACTCTAGGCCAGCATGGTGCACCCAATCCCAGTTCCCCAGGCAGAACATACACCGGCAATGTCTGAGCGCAAGCGCCGCGTTGTGTGCGGAGCCACACACACACGCACACACACATGCGCATGCGCGCACAAGCACACACACACACACACACACACACACACACACACACACGTGCGTGTACAAACACACACACACGCACACACACACACACAAACACCACGCACACACACACACACACACACACACACACCTGCAGCATGCTCAGGGCCAGCACGGCGTTCACGCACTGCATGGACGCCCCCCCTGCCTGAGGGTGTGGACACACACACAAATACACACACACACACACGCACACACACCTGCAGCATGCTCAGCGCCAGCACCGCGTTCACGCACTGCATGGGCGACTCCCCTGCCTGCGGGTGTGGACACACACCCACACCCACACCCACACACCCACACCTCGCACACACCCACACCCACAACCACACCCACACCCACGCACATGCGCGTGTGCAAACACACACTCCACACACACATACACACACACACACATACACACCTGCAGCATGCTCAGCGCCAGCACGACATTCACGCACTGCATGGGCAGCTCCCCTGCCTGAGGGTGTGGAGCCACACACACACACACACACACCACTCACACACACACACACACCTGCAGCATGCTCAGTGCCAGCACGGCGTTCACGCACTGCATGGGCGACTCCCCTGCCTGAGGGTGTGGAGCCACACTTGCTGTCGCAACGTTGGGCAGCCCCCCGTGCTCGTCCCTGATTGCCTCTAGCAGGCGACAGCCTAGACCGCTGCCTGCATGTGAGGAAGGGTGAGAAAGGGTGAGAGAGGGAGGGAGAGAGGGAGAATGAGAGAGAAAGAGGGTGAGGGTGGGAGAGGGAGACGGAGGAAGAGAGAGGACGAGAGAGGGGGAGTGAGGGAGATAGAGAGGGGGAGGAAGAGAGAGGGAGAGAAAGAGGGCGCCACATTGGGCAGCCCTCCATGCTCGTCCCTGATGGCGTCTAACAGGCGACAGCCTACGCCGCTGCCTGTGTGTGAGAGGGAGAGTGAGGAAGAGTGAGGAAGAGTGAGGAAGAGTGAGAAAGGGTGAGAAAGGGAGGGAGGCAGGGATGGGGGGGGATAGAAGGAGAGGAAGAGAGGGAGAGAGGGAGGGAGAGAGGGAGAGAGGGAGAGAGGGAGAGAGGGAGAGATGGAGAGAGGGAGAGAGAGACACAGGGAGAGGGAAGGAGGAAGGAGGAAGCACGAGAGAGAAAGAGGGTGTGGGTGGGAGAGGGAGACGGAGGAAGAGAGAGGAAGAGACAGGGAGAGTGAGGCAGAGAGAGGGAAAGAAAAAATTGACCCCCCCACACGCACCCCCCCCCCACACACCGGATCCTCCCCCAAGAGAGTGAAGCATCAAGAAGTCTGGACATCCGTCGCACGCTTCTGCCTCCGCCCGCACGCCCTCGATGACGTGTTCGAGGATGTGGTGCTCCTCCTGTGCATGTGTGTGCGTGTGGAGTTGTGTGTGGGGGTGTGAGAGATCCAGACAGAAGAGAAGAGGTGTGTGTGTGTGTGTGTATGTGAGCGCATGATGGGGAAATACAGACAGGAGAGACGTAAGATAGAGATAGAAGAAGGGAGGGAGAACGAAAGTGAGACAGAAAAACAGACTGATCAGGGAGGGGAGAGAGAGAGGGAGGGAAAGAGAGTTGAGGATGAAGGCCTTCCGTTTCACAACCGACATGGCTATACAACCTCATCGTTTTTCAGTTATTGTTTTGGGGCCACCGGCGCGCGGACCAACGTACCGTTGACCGCCTTGTCCACTGACTTAGCGGTAGCCGGTGCGGAGGTGCCTCCAAAGCCCCACACTGCCCCACACTGCGCCACACACTTCCTTAATGGCCCCACCCCATGGCCCCAAAAGTGAATTCTCGACTATATTGTTTTGGGGCGAAATGGCCCCAAAAGGCGAAAAAAATCACTGGTTCTCCCCCCACACCTGGCCCGCCTCCTCCACGTGTGCGCTCCGGTTCCACGGGACCTCGCCAGGCTCTGTCCGCGGCTGTTGCGCACGCGTGGTGGCACCTCCTCCTCCCTCTCCTGTGTGTGTGTGCATGTGTGTGCATGTGTGTGCGTGCATGTGTGTGTGTGTGTGTGTGTGTGTTTGTGTCCGCGGCTGTTGCGCACGCGTGGCAGCCCCTCCCCCTCCTGTGTGTGTGTGTGTGTATTTGCATGCGTGTGTGTGTGTGTTTGCATGCATGCATGCATGTGTGTGTGTGTGTGTCCCACCCTGCTATGTGTGTGTGTGCGTGTGCGTGCGTGAGCATGTGTGCGTGTGTGTGTGTGTGTGTGTGTGTGTGTGTGTGTGTGTGTCAGCAGCTGTTGTGCATGCACGGCAGCCCCCCCCCCCTCCTGTGTGTGTGTGTGTGTGTATTTGCGTGCGTGTGTGTGTGTGTGTTTGCATGCATGCATGCATGTGTGTGTGTGTGTGTGTGTGTCTGTGTCACACCCTGCTATGTGTGTGTGCGTGTGCGTGTGTGCACGTGTGCGTGCGTGCGTGCGTGTGTGTGTGTGTGTGTGTGTGTCAGCAGCTGTTGTGCATGCATGGCAGCCCCTCCCCCTCCTGTGTGTGTGTGTGTGTGTATTTGCGTGCGCGTGTGTGTGTGTGTTTGTATGCATGCATGTGTGTGTGTGTGTGTCTGTGTCACACCCTGCTATGTGTGTGTGCGTGTGCGTGTGTGCACGTGTGTGCGTGCGTGTTTGTGTGTGTGTGTGTGTGTGTGTCAGCAGCTGTTGTGCATGCGCGGCAGCCCCTCCCCCTCCTGTGTGTGTGTGTGTATTTGCATGCGTGTGTGTGTGTGTGTGTGTGTTTGCATGCATGCATGTGTGTGTGTGTGTGTGTCACACCCTGCTATGTGTGTGCATGTGCGTGTGTGCGTGTGTGTGTGTGTGTGTGTCAGCAGCTGTTGCGCATGCGCGGCAGCCCCTCCCCCTCCTGTGTGTGTGTGTATTTGCATGCATGTGTGTGTGTGTGTTTGCATGCATGCATGCATGTGTGTGTGTGTGTGTTTATATGTGTCACACCCTGCTATGTGTGTGTGCGTGTGCGTGTGTGCGCGCGTGTGTGTGTGTGTGTGTGTGTGTGTGTCAGCAGCTGTTGTGCATGCGCGGCAGCCCCTCCCCCTCCTGTGTGTGTGTGTGTGTATTTGCATGCATATGTGTGTGTGTGTGTGTGTGTTTGCATGCATGCATGCATGTGTGTGTTTGTGTGTGTCACACCCTGCTATGTGTGTGCGTGTGTGTGTGTGTGTGTGTCAGCAGCTGTTGTGCATGCACGGCAGCCCCTCCCCCTCCTGTGTGTGTGTGTGTGTGTTGCCCGTGCGTCAGCCTCCCCCCTCCTGTGTGTGTGTGTGTGTGTATGCGTGTGTGTATGTATGTGTGTGTGTGTGTGTGTGTGTGTCGGCAGCTCTTGTGCACGTGCGGCAGCCCCCTGCCTCCCTCCCTCCCTCCCTCCCTCCCTCCCTCCCTCCTGTGTGTGTGTGCGTGTGTGTGTGTGTTGCCTTCGCGTCAGCCCCTCACCCTCCTGTGTGTGTGAGTGTGTTATGTGTGTCCCCCCACCCAGACGTGCCTGGTTGCAGCCAAAAGCCCAATTGTTGCCGTGCCCAGAGCGACAAAAATGAGCGCAACGTAGTAGGGGTTAGTTGTTTAGGGTTTAGGTGTAGGGTCCTGGATTTAGGGGGGTGGACTGCAGGCGACTACCGTTGACCGCTGACCCACCCAGAAGAGCCTGGTTATAGCCAAACGCCCAGTTGCTTCCACGCCCAGAGTGGCCGACGAACGCGCGGTCAGGTGAAAAGAGCCCCGAGCGCCCGCCTGGTGATGCGAGCACACCGTTTACCTGTGTGTATGTGTGTGTTTGTGTGTGTGTGTGCGCATGTGTGCGTGTTTATGTGTGTGTGTGTGTATGTGCACGTGCGTGTATACGTGTGAGTGTGCGCGGTCGGTTGAAGAGAGCCCCGAGCGCCCGCCTGGTGATGCGAGCACACCGTTTACCTGTGTGTGTGTGCTTGTGTGTGTGTGTGCGCATGTGTGTGCATGTGTGTGTGTGTGCGTGTTTGTGTGTGTGTGTGTATGTGCACGTGCGTGTGAACGTGTGAGTGTGCGCGGTCGGTTGAAGAGAGCCCCGAGCGCCCGCCTGGTGATGCGAGCACACCGTTTACCTATGTGTATGTGTGTATTTGTGTGTGTGTGTGCGCATGTGTGTGCGTGTGTGTGTGTGTGTGTGCGTGTTTGTGTGTGTGTGTGTATGTGCAGGTGCGTGTGTACGTGTGAGTGTGCGCGGTCGGTTGAAGAGAGCCCCGAGCGCCCGCCTGGTGATGCGAGCACACCGTTTACCTGTGTGTGTGTGTGTGTGTGCTTGTGTGTGTGTGCGCATGTGTGTGCATGTGTGTGTGTGTGCGTGTTTGTGTGTGTGTGTATGTGCACGTGCGTGTGAACGTGTGAGTGTGCGCGGTCGGTTGAAGAGAGCCCCGAGCGCCCGCCTGGTGATGCGAGCACACCGTTTACCTGTGTGTGTGTGTGCTTGTGTGTGTGTGCGCATGTGTGTGCATGTGTGTGTGTGTGTGTGTGTGCGTGTTTGTGTGTGTGTGTGTATGTGCACGTGCGTGTGTACGTGTGAGTGTGCGCGGTCGGTTGAAGAGAGCCCCGAGCGCCCGCCTGGTGATGCCAGCACACCGTTTACCTGGTGTGTGTGTGTGTGTGTGTGTGGATCTGTGTGTGTGTGTGTGTGTGAGTCAGCGCCCACATGCAGGCGTGATCACAACGTTCACCTGGTGTGTGTGTGTGTGTGTGTGTGTGTGTGTGCATCACGTGGCACTCCACTTGACACATGCCACTCCACATCACCCACCACTTTTGGCTCTGTGTCAATGAGCAGCGCACGGGCGGTGCGACGGCCGCCTCTGTCGGCGCGGAAGAACGTACCAGCCTGTGGCAGTGTTGCATGGGTGTTGCGTGGGCGTGGGTGTTGCATGGGTGTTGCATGGGCGCGGGTGTTGCATGGGTGTTGCGTGGGCGTGGGTGTTGCGTGGGCGAAGGTGTTGCATGAGCGCGGGCGCGGTGGGCGTGTGTGGTGCATGGGTGTTGCGTGGGCGTGGGTGTTGCATGTGTGTTGCGTGGGCGTGGGTATTGCATTGGGTGTTGCATGGGCGTGTGTGTTGCATTGGGTGTTGCATGGGCGTGTGTGTTGCATTGGGAGTTGCATGGGCGTGTGTGTTGCATAGGTGTTGCGTGGGCGCGGCTTTTCGTTTTTGTCGACCCGAAAAAACACGCCCATCTGTTGTGGTGTTTCACATGTGCGGTGGGCACACGTGCGCACACACACGCACGCATGCAGCCACAACCCCACACGCACTCGTGCAGCCACACGCACACACGCACAAACACACACACACACACATGCCCACACACAAGCACAGGCACGCATAACGTGTGTTGCTAGCCTTGTTCAATCTGAGGTAATGGCAAAAAAATGCACAGGCACACACGCACACACGCACGCACGCACACACACACATACAGAGACAAGCACAGACATGCACACGTGCGTGCATGGCGGCATGCGTGCCCTGCCATCCCCGAATACAGACTCGCCTCATTTAGTCCAAGGTTGGCCGTGTCCTGCGAGCACTGCTGGTCGAGTGCGCTCCACAGGGCCTGGCCCAGCTGGTTGCCACACTGCCCCACCTGGCGGGTCCGGGTGGCGTGCATGGGCATGCGTGCGTGTGTGCCAGGGGGGAGAGTGGGTCGCGTGCTGCATGGGGTCAATGCATGCGAGCGTGTGTGCGCGCCATGCGCGGTGTGCGTGTGTGCGCACGTGTGCTGTCGTGTGAAGGGCCACGTCTGATGCTCAGCTGCCAACACATTCACACCTGCAGGCACACCACCGGCATGTCACTATAGGCCCTGGTTCGGGCAGGCAAGGCGGAAAGTGAAAGTGCGAAAGTGTGACGGTGCGAACCTGTCTTGCCACGCAGTGCACGCAAACACCATTCCTGTTGCACATCCACCCCCATCCACTTCCCACTGCGTGTTTGTCGTACTGCGTGTGAGGGGAGAGCGCAACCGCAAGGGGAGTGTGGGACGCCCCTTGTGCTGCTGCCTCTGCTCAGCCATAGGTAGCAGTCATGGCGCCTGCGAAGGTGGATAAGGGGTTAGCGGGCCCGAGTGGACTAGATGACCTCATGCCTAATGATGAGGACTTGCTCTATGAGGAGGAGCTGCTGCGCAACCCGTACGACCTCAAGATGTGGTGGAGGTACATCAGCGCACGCAGCGATGCGCCGGCGAAGCGCCGCTACCTGCTGTACGAGCGGGCGCTTAGGGCACTCCCTGGGTCGTTCAAGGTGGGGGCACGACACAGCGCATGCGCGCCCGATGCGTCAGTGCAACACGCGCATGGTGCACTGACAACGCAACACACCCGCGTGCACGGGGTCCGGGCGTCGGCATGGGGCGGACCGGCATTCGTGCCGCCCTCAATCGCGATCACCATGCATCACCCATGCGCCCCGCCTCCGCCACTGCAGCTCTGGAACGCGTACCTGAGGGAGCGGCGCGTGGCGGTGCGCGGTGCACGACCAGACTCGCAAGCCATGGTGTCGCTCAACAACACGTATGAGCGCGCTTTGGTCTCCATGCACAAGGTGCGCATGCATGCATGCATGCATGCATGCATGGGGGCCTCAGCACCAGCGCATGACATGGCTGGATGGCATCTGTGCTGCAGCAGTCGCATGCGGCAGTAGTTTACGCATGCATGCATGAGGCATGCACACACCGCCCATGCCACTATCACGGCACACTGCAGATGCCCCGCGTCTGGATCGAATACCTAGAGTTCATCGTTGACCAGAAGCTCGTCACGGTGACGCGCCGCACGTTTGACCGCGCGCTGAAGTCGCTGCCCATTACGCAGCACGACCGGATATGGGAGCTGTACCTGGTACGTGTGTGCGTGTCTGTATGCGTCTGTGTGCGTGTGTGCGTGTGTGCGTGTGTGCGTGTGTGGCAGCGCGTGCGGTGTGTA
This sequence comes from Chlamydomonas sp. UWO 241, assembly GCA_016618255.1. NCBI lineage: Eukaryota > Viridiplantae > Chlorophyta > Chlorophyceae > Chlamydomonadales > Chlamydomonadaceae > Chlamydomonas > Chlamydomonas priscui. The sequence goes on from VFSX01000040.1 coordinate 622,959, forward strand.
TGGTGTATGTGTGTGGGGGGGCACGGCGTGCATGCACGTGTGGCGCACACGGCACGCATGGCGCGAACCCGGGCCACATAGCGGTTCCCCCAACGCGTCCTCCGTGCCCCCCATCCCCCCCCCCAGAAATTCATCCGCCAGCAGGGCATGCTGGCCGACACCGCTTGTGCGCATGGCGCATGGCGCATGCCGCATGGTGCATGACGCTTGGCGCATAGTGCATAGCGCATGGTGCACCCTAACGCCACATGGCCGCATTCCCTCAACCTCCTCCCCTCCCCTACCTCCCCAGAAATTCATCCGCCAGCAGGGCATGCCGACCGACACCGCTGTGCGCGTGTACCGGCGGTACCTCAAGCTAGAGCCTGCGCACGCGGAGGAGTATATCGCGTACCTCAAGGTGTGTCCGGTGTGTGTGTGTGTGGTGGGTGGGGGGGCGCACACACACGCATGCACAAACACACACACACACACACACAGGCACACACGCATGCACGCACGCACGCATGCACACAAGCACACAAATGCACACACGCACGACTGCGCTGGGGCAACTGTGCACGCAAGCTCTCAGACCTAATCAACGACACACACACACACACACACACACGCACACACACGCATGCACATGACTACAGGTGAAGGAGCGCTGGGGCGACTCTGCACGCAAGCTCTCAGACCTGCTCGACGACGACACGTTTCGCTCGCTGGAGGGCAAGTCAAAGCACACGCTGTGGTTGGAGCTGTGCGACGTGATCACAAAGCACCCGCGCGAGGTGCGTGTGTTGAGAGAGGGGGGGGGAGAGGGAGAGAGTGCGTGCTTGTGTGTGCCAGTTTGTGTGTGTGGGTGCCCTGGAGGGCAAGTTGAATCACACACGCTGTGGTTGGAGCTGTGCAACGCGATCACAAAGCAGCCGCGCGAGGTGCGTGTGTTGAGAGAGCGGGGGAGCGAGGGAGGGAGGGAGATGGAGGCAGAGGGCGGGCTTGTGTGTGCCAGTGTGTGTGTGTGTGTGTGTCCTGGAGTGCAAGTCCAAGTACACACTGTGGCTGGAGCTGTGCAACGCGATCACAAAGCACCCGCGCGAGGTGCGTGTTGTTGAGAGAGGGAGAGGGAGGGAGAGGGAGGAAGAGAGGGCGTGCTTGTGTGTGTGTGTGTAAGTGTGGAAATCCAATCTTGGAGGGCAAGTTCAAGCACACGCTGTCACACACACACACACACACACACACACACACACACACGCCCACGCACACAGCACGCACACACACACTCACATGCACGCTCCCCCCGACACACATGCACACTCCCCCCGACACACACGCACGCACAGGTGGAGGGCATGAAGGTCGACGCGATCATCCGAGGAGGCATCCGCAAGTTCACCGACGAGGTGGGTCGGTAGCTGCATGGTAGCTACGTGGTAGCTGCATGGTAGCTGTGTGGTAGCTGCGCAGACGGCAAAGCAGACAGCAAACCAGGGGGGGGGGGGGGCAGAATAGTTTTTTTCAAACCCAGCATTGCACTATTTTCAAAACGGGCCTGGACCCCCCCCCCCCCGTACACCCAGACCTTATCTGCCGGAGCTGAAACTTGGTTGGCAGCTTCGTGACATTGTTCCCATTCCATCGCACTATTTGGGATGCTGTACAACCCAATCCTGTTCCTGGAATGGGCCTCGGAAGATGGCCACACGCCCCGGTGCAGCCCCACACACCAAGGTCCCTTCCACACCCTCCCAACGACGAACCACAGAAATGACCATGGATTTGGCATCCCTGTCGTTAGACAAATCCATCGCGTCCTTCCCCATCCCAATCGGAGGTCTGCAGAGCATTCTGGCTTCGAGGGGGTGTGAACCAGTGGTCCACACCAATCGCCCGGTGTGGCCCCTTTACACCCCCACACCACTGCACTACCTATAAGGTGTGTGGGGGATCTGAGGGTGGATTTGTACTCCTCTTGACGAAAGGAATCCAGCACACCAACTCTCGTGTCGAACGGATGTCAGAATAAAAACTTACATAAAAATCCTGAGAAACAGTCCGACCACCCCCACCCCACCGAATTCCCATTTTTTTAGAGTGAAATTCTCCCTCATTTAGGGTAGGGAAGGGCATGGCGCCAATCCGGTGAGAAAATTCGAAGATCTTCAATGTTGGGTCTGTTTCTAACTTCCCTGCCCCCCCTGCAGCAAACTATTAAAAACAGAACTGAAAAAAATACTGATCGCACCCCGATCTCACTGTTCATCTCAGGTCGGCCGCCTCTGGACGTCGCTCGCCGACTATTACATCCGGCGCTCGATGTTTGAGAAGGCTTGGAGCCTGAATTATGCGAAAAGAGACAGAAAAACACTAAAACACACACAAAAAAGGTTGGCCGCCTCTGGACGTCGGTCGCCGACTACTGCATCCGGCGATCGATGTTTAAGAAGGCTAGACTCCCAAACTAGGCGACAAAAAAAATGAAAAAAAAACTCAAATAACCTCACAGTCCCCATACACCCACCCCCATACACAGTTTGGACGGTTGATGTTGTTTGAGGTAGTTTGCACGCGAGTCTGCATGCGGAACTTTGCAGGTGTATTCGTGAGATCTTCAAGAGGCCGGGAAAAAAATATAATCGCTGTGCACCTCGGGGATTTTGACTTATGTGGACACACGTGTGTGAACACACTTTGGGGGGCAACCCCCAAACGTGCTCCCGCGCAGTAAAAAATAGGTGGGCGTGTCCCCAGTAAACCCACAACGATGCCCAATCGGTCGCCGGGTGTCGCGGAGGCGCGTGGCGCTGATGCATGGGCTCAACGCCCCCCATGCGACGGCCACGGCATGGGCATTGATGGGTAGTTTGCACGCGCCCAGCAACCTGCCGCCGAGAATTCCAGCATGATTTAATGTTTAGAATGGTTTGATTCCAAAAAATTCTCTGTGCACCCTCACCGATTTTGCCCCGTGTGTTCAGCTGTTTCACCCCCACACGAGTCGGTGCAGGGCCATCCCCCTGTGCCCCGCACGCCTAAAACCTCGATGGTCGAGTCCCCAGTATACCCTCGATGATGACCAATCAGTCGGGGGGTGCGCAGCGTGACAGCCTCGGCGTGTCGGCCGTTTTCAGAGTCAAAACGGACTGCCGGAGATTGGCACCCCGGAGAGCGCCCACGGACCTCCCGCCGCGCGGCCAGGTCCTATGTAATGTTCAGAATGATGCCATGCATAAAAAACGGTTTGCACCCTCGCGGAAGTAGGCCTGAGCGCTCAGGCCGCAAATCACGAACAGGGTCCCAGTTTTGGGACCAAACACCATGCTGGCCCCCTCTCATGACATCCATTCTTCATAAGGGTGTCAAAGAGTCGCGCCAGCGTGGCGGAGGGGTCGCTGGGGCCATTGGACGTGGCCGTGTTGCAACTTCGGTGTAAGGGTGCCCCCACCCAACCAACGCCTCAGGGACAGCCCCCACCCCCACGAGCCACCAGACCTCTCTAGTGTAGCCATGACTCATCATCTGTCGACGTGCATTGCCTCGCGCACGACCATAGGCGAAGGGCACGCCCTTTCCACCCACCACACCGATCACCTCCTGAACGTCCAGAAGGCCTCCCAACCTCATAGGGTCGACTACTAGACACATGCAGCGCGAGGGGGGCCACGGAGCAGGTCCAATTTGACCTCGGCACCCACCGCAGATTCAAGTTTTGGCACCACCCAAACGCGGTTCCGACCACTCCCCAGGGCCAGTGGCGAGCTCGATATATCGACTGAAGTCCAGATACGATGAGCCAGGGTCCGGAGAGAGCTTTGGGGTGCATGACATGCATATGACCCCAGCTGTCGGCGTTGCCAGCTGCCCCTGAGCCAGTACCGCACGTCCCGCCCCAGCCCGACGCGCGGGATCGATAGCCTGGGATGCCGGCTACACACAGGTCGCGGAATCAGCCAAAACCATGCAGTGTGCGCGACGGTAGAACATTAACATGTGTGGGGTGGGAACCTCCCAGTGGGGAGTGGTGTGTGTATGGGTACTGTGAAATAACCTGCAAATAACGACTCAAATGTCTCCCTCCCAGGTCGGCCGCCTCTGTCAGGAACACACTGATGTGCTGTGGGGAAGCTGAAGGGACAGCCAGTACTGCAGAGTAGTGTGGACTGTGTGGCTCCCACAGTATGAGAGTAGTGGTCTCAGGATTGTAAGACAGTGCATGTGAACACTCCTGGAACGGCGGTGAGCCCGTTACTGACAGGTTATGGGCCCGTTTCAACGCTAACCTCGGTATCGAACAGTTGGTTCGATGGCGTCTGCTGGGATGAGACCCCAGCTGAACGTGAATGACATTGACAAGCTTGATTTTGGCAATGTATACAAGTGGACCAAGACCCTCGAGCTGTACCTGACAGCGGCGTCGCTGTTTCCCGCGGTGAAAGGCGGTGGAGCCATCGCGTCATCGAAGCGCGGCAGGCGGGGGACATCAAGCTGGAGGACGTGGACAGCAGGGACGCGATGGAGGTGGCGTCAGCGCTGGAGAGGAGCGACGCGCATCCTAATCCGCCTGACCCTCTCGTCGGAGGTTCTCTCTATGATGCCGTCGCATGCAGAGGCCAGCGCGCCGGCGATGTGAAAGTGCTGCACGAACGTCGGCACGTACTGCAACGCTGCCAAGGCGGAGGACTACGCGCGCCAGGTGATGGAGCTTAGGCAGGCGTCGGATGAGACGGTTCTCGCGTACAGCGCTCGCACGTCAGCGCTTGTTGAGCAGCTGCACAACACTGGCAAGCCGATCCCAGAGTACATGCTGCTCACAGCCTACAAGAGGGGCCTGAGGGAGGACTATGAGGGGGTGCTGATGGCTTTGAGTGCGCGCGAGGTCGCGCCATGCATGCAGGACCTCATGACCATGCTGTGCGCGCATGAGAGCATGCTGCTGGCCAAGAAGTCGAGGTCACAGCCGTCTGCGTACGCGGTGGTGCATGGCAAGCCCGGCGTGCGGCCGATTTGGGACGAGCAGCGGCAGCAGCGGCTTCTCTGGAAACTGCTACTGGTGCGGCAAGCCTGGCCACCGCATGGCGGATTGCAGGGAGTCGGCCCCGGTGCCAGCTCAGGAGGGGAATGTGGATCAGCAGCTGGGGCCGGGGCCGGGGCCAGGCGCGTACTTCTGCTGGTGAGCCTGGCGGCGCGCCTGGCGGCGCGCATGGCGGCGCGCATGGTGGCGCATGGCGGCGCGCATGGCGGTGGCGCGCTGGTGCGTGATCCAGGATGGCGGCCTGGAGCAGTCTCGGATGATGGCAGTGACATGAGCCCAGTGGGAGCTCAGAGGGGGTGCTGATGTGGGAGGGTCTTCAGTGGGAGCTCCTGCGTGCTCATGTGTGAGTGCGTGACTACAGCTGGAGTACAGCTGCAGTTGGGTCCAGCAGGAGTACTCCTGTGACGGGTCCAGGAGGAGTACTCCTGTGACGGTCAAGGAGGAGTTCTCCTTTGACGAGTGAGATTGGGGCTGGAGTACAGCCAAGTCGAGGAGGAGTACTCCTGCGACGAGTCGAGGAGGAGTACTCCTTTGATGAGCGAGATTGGAGCTGGAGTACAGCTGAGTCAAGGAGGAGTACTCCTGTGACGAGTCAAGGAGGAGTACTCCTTAGATGAAAGAGATTAAAGCACAGTGGGGCGCCCCTATGTGCGAGGCTGGCGGCTCAGAGGGAGCTTTACTAGTCTGATTTGATTTTCTCTGGGTTCTATGGCTGAGTGGGAGTGTCAGGAACACACTGATGTGCTGTGGGGAAGCTGAAGGGACAGCCATAGTACTGCAGAGTAGTGTGGACTGTGTGGCTCCCACAGTATGAGAGTAGTGGTCTCAGGAGTGTAAGACAGTGCATGTGAACACTCCTGGAACGGCGGTGAGCCCGCTACTGACAGCCTCTGGATGTCGCTCGCCGACTACTACATCTGGCGCTCGATGTTTGAGAAGGCTTCGAGCCTCAACGTTGCGGAAAACACGGGGAAAAACAAGTAACAAGTAACACGGGGTTTCCAGCTAAGCAGGCTACTCTTCTACTAGAGACACCCGCCGATACTCCAGCACACTTAAGTACTAGAGTACCGCCGGCTCCCGGCCGATAGACTACCGCTCCAACGGGGAAAAACTCAAACAAAACAACTCACTCTGATCTCACTGTTATCTCAGGTTGGTCGCCTCTGGACGTCGCTCGCCGACTACTACACCCGGCGCTCTATGTTTGAGAAGGCTAGACTCCCGAATTAGGCAAAAAAATAAAAAATAATAATAATAATAATGACTGAAACGCCCCCCTCTCAGGTCGGCCGCCTCTGGACGTCGCTCGCCGACTACTACATCCGGCGCTCGATGTTTGAGAAGGCGCGCGACATTTACGAGGAGGGCATCACGTCGGTGCTGACCGTGCACGACTTCTCGCTCATCTTCGACGCGTACACACAGGTGTGCGTTTTTGTGGTCTTGTTTTCACCACAAAATCACGGTGCCCAGAACACGCGCAAGCACAGACACACACGTAAGTCTTCCTCAGGAGGGCATCACGTCGGTGCCGACCGTGCACGACTTCTCGCTAATCTTTGACGCATACACACAGGTGTTTTTTGTCGTTTTCCCCATGGGTTGGTCATTTTCAGTGCTTCAATGCACGTGGGTACACAATCGGCATCATAATCATCAGCACCATCATCATTTATGAGGAGGGCATCACGTCGGTGCCGACCGTGCACGACTTCTCGCTCATCTTTGACGCATACACACAGGTGTTTTTTGTCGTTTTCCCCACGGGTTATTTTCAGTGCTTCAATGCACGCGGGTACACAATCGGCATCATCATCATCAGCACCATCATCATTTACAAGGAAGGCATCACGTCGGTGCTGACCGTGCACGACTTCTCGCTCATCTTTGACGCGTACACACAGGTGTGGCTTTTTTGTTGGTTGCTTTCGGTTGCTGTCAGTTGTTTTGCTACCTTCGTCTATTTTTGGTGCCTTTGCACACACACGCACACCCACCCACACATCATGACCTACCAAACCCCAACTAAATAGTCTTGAGCAGTCATGAGGAGGAGGGCATCACGCCGGTGCTGACCGTGCACGACTTCTCGCTCATCTTCGACGCGTACACACAGGTGTGCCATTTTGTGTCATTTTTTCCTCTGTTTGAATATTTCCAGTGCTTGCAGACACCCGCCAATCAGCATCATTATCACTATCTACGAGGAGGGCATCACGTCGGTGCTGACTGTGCACGACTTCTCGCTCATCTTCGACGCGTACACACAGGTGTGTCTTTTGTTGTTTTCTCCTCTGAAAATTTGCGGTGCTTGCAGACACCCGCCAATCATCTTATCATCTTCCAGTTTTTTTAACTGGTACATATGAGCCCTCAACCACCCCTCACCCTCCCCCCCCCCCCCCCCCCGAGTTTGAGGAGTCCCGTATTGCCGCCAAGATGGAGCAGATGGCCGACGACGAGGACGAGCCCGAGTCCCTTGGCCCCCCCCCCCCCCCTTGCTTGCCTGACCTGGTTCCTGACCCCGCGTCGACCTGGCTGCTGACCTGTTTCTGGCCCCCCCCTCAAGTCGTATTATCTCAGTTTGAGGAGTCTCATTGCCGCCAAGATGGAGCAGATGGCCGACGATCATCAGAGCCCCTCGGACCGCTCTCTCAGATTTGTTTCATTATTGGTGCATATGACCCCCCTCAATAACCTCTCGCTCTCTACACACCCACCCCCACCCCCTGCTCAGTTTGATGAGTCCCTCATTGCCGCCAGGATGGAGAGCAGATGGTCGATGATGAGGACGAGCCCGAGTCCCTTGGAACTCCCCCTCCCCCCCCTTCCCCCCGTGCTTGCCTGACCTGGTTTCTGACCCCGCGTCGACCTTGCTGCTGACCTCTTTCTGACCTCCACCTCTACTCCTCTTATTATCCCAGTTTGAGGAGTCCCCCATCGCCGCCAAGATGGAGCAGATGGCGGACGACGAGGACGAGCCCGAGGACGACATCAGAGCGCCCCTGTGGAGCCTGTGTCGCCCCCAACTCATCGCCCTAAACACTTGACCCTCTGCCATGCACTGCAGTTTGAGGAGTCCCTCATTGCTGCCTAGATGGAGCAGATGGCGGACGACGAGGACGAGCCCCTTTCAACCCCCCCCTCTGCTTGCCGACCTCTTACTGGCCTGCTCTCTGCCTCTTGCTCACACTGCTGCTGACCTCTTTTTGAACTCGACTCCTCCCCCTCTTCCCCCCCCTCTCAGTTTGAGGAGTCCCTCATTGCCGCCAAGATGGAGCAGATGGCCGACGACGAGGACGAGCCCGAGGACGAGGGCGGCGACGGGGAGGGCTTCCTGCTGCGGGACGACGGGAGGGACCTGGACCTGAGGTGGGTGTGTGCGTGTGTGTATGCGTGTGTGCGTGCATGTGTGTGTGTGTGTGTGTGCGTGTGTGTGTGTGTGTGTGTGTGTGTCACCATGCACCACAGAGAACCTCACATTGCCATGATCCCCCCCTTCAGCACCCTTCACTCCCCCTGACACGCTCCAAACTACACAGTCCAACTCTCCCCCACCGTCACCCACCCACAGTCGACCACCCACCCACGCTCCACCCCCACATGGAGCTCGCCGTCCCATGTGCGCGCCATGCAGGCCCATGCACCCCCGCCCCATGCGCCTCCCGCCCATGCGCCCTCACGCGCGCCGACCCCATGCTGGCCCTCCCTCCCCCCCCCCTCCCCCCAGCCTTTCCTCCCTTGCCCCTGCCTCCACCCTCTGCCTACCTACATCATCGCCCCATGGACTTCACAGGCCCATGGAGATGATCCGCCTCACCACCCCCCACGCCCCAGCCTCTCCTCCCTCGCCCCTGCCTCCGCCCCCTGCCTACCTACATCATCGCCCCATGGAGTTCAGAGGCCAATGGAGATGATCCACCGCCCCATCCCTGCGCCCCTGCCTATGTTCATCATCGCCCCATCGAGTTCGCGGGCTCATGGAGATGATCCGCCGCCGCCCCCTATCCCAGGCCTGCCTGCGTTCGTCCGTCACCCCATCGAGGAGCTGATCTGACGTCCTCTCGGCCTGCCTACACCCAACTATCGCCCCATGGAATTCATCAGCCCATGGGCAGATGATACGCCGCGATTGAAGTTGAAGTTGGTTGGCCAGAGTGGCAACCCAAGTTGTAGTTGGTTGGCCAGAGTGGCAACCCAAGTTGAAGTTGGTTGGCCAGAGTGGCAGCCCCCCCCCCGACCCCCCCAAACCAAGGATACTATCCACTCGATTCAGGCGCTGGTTGGTCACCCGCTATTCAAAAGACATCCCAGTGCACGGGTCAGACTTCGTAACAATTGCCGGGGTGTATTGCTGTTAGTAGTACAGGCATTGCCGGTGCATGCGGACGGCCTCATGTAACGCTTGGTTGGTTGGTTGGTTGGTTGTGTGTGTGTGTGCATGCTTCGTCGATGTTGCAGTAATTTGACGCCTAGGAGATGTCCATGTGGCGCATTCGACCTGTGCGTGTCATAACCTCTAACCCCTCACCACACCACACCCGCACAGGCTCGCCCGCCTAGAGTTCACAATCGCGCGCCGACCGGAGCTGCTCAACTCGGTCATGCTTCGGCAGGTGTGGTTGATTTGGCATGTGTGTGTGGAGGGGGCGTGGGGGGGGGGGGCTGTGTGTGTGTGTGTGTGTGTGTGTGTGCACGCGCATGTGTGTGTGGTGGTGGGGAGGGGGGGGGGCTGTGTCAGTGTGTTTGGTGTGTGTGTGTGTGTGCACGTGCATGTGTGTGTGTGTGTGTGCATGTGTGTGTGGTGGGGGGGGGCGCTGACCGGAGCTGCTCAACTCGGTCATGCTGCGACATGTGTGTGAGTGTGTGGTAGTTGTGGGGTGGGGCTGGGGCTGCATGCGTGAAAGTGATTCACAAGTGTGTGACGCACATGCACCATACACAGGCCGTTGGGCGGAAGCTCCGCGACAACACGCGTTGCGTTGTTCTAGTGTGGAAGTGTGGGAATGTTCGTTTACACACTTTGACGCCACTAGATCAACCCGATCGCACGGGACATCCGCGCTACAACCGCGCAGACGCGCTCAGAAATCTGATGCATCACTGACACAAACGCACACACACACACAGGGTCTGCCAATGCGCCACTTCATGCGTCCGACGGACTGTAAAATCGACCACACACACACACCATCTACACACACAGAACCCGCACAATGTGTCCGAGTGGCACAAGCGCGTGAAGCTGTTTGAGGTCGCACTCACACACACACACATACACACACACGCATGCTCACACACACACGCACACACAGACATACACACACACACATCCTAAACCCTAAGCCCAGCACCCTAGACCCCTAAACCCATAACCCTAAACCCTTTATACCCACCCATCCACACACACACAGAACCCGCACAACGTGTCCGAGTGGCACAAGCGCGTGAAGCTGTTCAAGATCGCACACACACACACACACACACACACGCACACACACACACTCAAACATGAGAACCCGTACAACGTGTCTGAGTGGCACAAGCGCATGAAGCTGTTCAAGGGCGCGCACACACACACACACACACACACACACACGCCCCCCCTCCCCCTCCTCCCCCCCCACACACACATGCAGAACCCGCTCAATGTGTCCGAGTGGCACAGGGTTGAAGCTGTCCAACGATACACGACCGACACAACACACACGCACACACCACACAACACACATCAGGGTGCTACATCAACAACGCGCCTCCCCTCCCCCTACCCCCCCACACGGCACACACACAGAGATACCCGCTCACGAACGTCGTCGAGTGCATTAGCAAGTGAAGCTGTTCCGAGGGCACACACACCTCCTGACACAATTCAGCATGAGAACCCGTTATCAAGGTGCTGTAGTGGCAACAAACAAAGGCCCAGCATGAAGCTGTTCAAGGTCGCGGCACACACCTAGCACACACACATACGCACACACCCCCCCTCCTCCCCCTCCTCCCCCCACCCCCACCCCCACACACAGAACCCGCACAATGTGTCCGAGTGGCACAAGCTCGTGAAGCTGTTCAAGGATACAGACGCACACGCACACACACACACACACACACATCAGGGTGTGACACACACACACACACACGCCCCCCCCCCTACCCCCCGCACACGCACACACACAGAACCCGCACAACGTGTCCGAGTGGCACAAGCGAGTGAAGCTGTTCGAGGGCACACACACACGCACACACACACACACACACACACACACACACGCACACACACACACATGAGAACCCGTACAACGTGTCTGAGTGGCACAAGCGCATGAAGCTGTTCGAGGGCGCGCACACACACACACACACACACACACACACGCCCCCCCTCCCCCTCCTCCCCCCCCACACACACATGCAGAACCCGCTCAATGTGTCCGAGTGGCACAAGCGCGTGAAGCTGTTCAAGGATACAGACGCACACACACACGCACACACACACACACATCAGGGTGTGACACACACACACACACACACGCACACCCCCACCCCCCGCACACGCACACACAGAACCCGCACAACGTGTCCGAGTGGCACAAGCGCGTGAAGCTGTTCGAGGGCACACACACACACACACGCACACACACACACACACA
>VFSX01000040.1:640253-667753 GCA_016618255.1 Chlamydomonas sp. UWO 241
TGCTGCATGGAGTGTAGCACGCCCATGCGCGCGTCCCCGGCGCCCCCCGACAGGCTGATCGTCATTGGGGTTGTTCTGGGGATGCGCCCAGCGAGTTTTACTGCATGGGGACCTCGGGAGGGGGTGTTGCCCCCCAAAAAACACTGTTTGGGGCGTCCACACTTGTGTGGCGATTTAAACAAGGTAGGAAAATAACGCCATCCTGATATTTTTGTTAGACCTCCGTTGGGATCTGTACTATACCCCTGCCAATTTCAGGGTCGCCGGAGTGATTTTACTACCAGAACCCACATCTGCCGTCTGCACGCGCACATTTGGTGTGGGTGTGGGGACTGTCACTAAAAAAGCAAAAAAACGTTCTCACCCACCACTAAAAAAAGCAACAACAAAAAATCGAGCTGCGCATCGCGACACCGCAGATTGTGCTCAACTACGCGGCCTACCTGCAGGTCGGTTTTCAAGCCTCGAAACCCCGTTTGAACAGGTCACAACCTAGGAGCCCTGTTTTGAGAGAGAGATTGGTTACACGTGCCGGTGGTACTTCCCAACCGCCCCCGAGGGGACGCCGGGCTCACTGTATGTGCGGGGAGACAGGAAAGGGATGGGAAAAGGGAAGGCAAAGGGGTGCGCCGCAGGCTCAGGGGTCTCACTTCCGGGGGCACGCTCAATGGCATGCGCTTGTCAACTGTCAATTGTTTTTTGTGTTTTTGTATTTTATGGGCGCGCACACTCTAGCAGAGCAGAGATAATTATTTGTTGTGGGATCCCCGGGGGGGAGGGGGTTGACGATTTGTTTCTGTTTGCAGGGCCATCTGAAACATATAAAACATGCTCGCGCATGTACGCATTATGGTAACAGCTGAGGTCGTTGGGTCGAGCCCCAGTCCAGGAAATCATTTTTGTCTTTGCGGGGCCTTCAGAAATTGATTTATAGCTTCGCGCACAACTTCGCGGGGGCGTCCAAAACAATACTGACTCGCGGAGGCACAGGCCCTGTACGGTAAAAAAGAAAAAAAATGACCTGCGCGCCGCGCCGCCACAGATCGTGCTCAGCCACGCGGCGCACCTGCAGGTCGGTTTTGAAATCTTGAAATCAGTTTCGGGTTTTAAAACGCCACCCTAAGACCTGCTTAAAACCCTGGAATCCTTAGAACCCGTCCTCGAGCTGCGCCTCGACGGCGCAGATCGTGCTCAACTGCTTGGCGCACCTGCAGGTCGGTTTTAAAACCAACGAACAATTCGCAAACAATTTGGTTACCGTAGATTTCCCCGAATTATTTGTAGGCTTTTGAAACCCCTACAGATCCCCGGTCCGCGCGTTGCAGCGACGGCGCAGATCGTGCGTGACCTACGCGGCGCGTCTGCAGGTCGGTTTTAACACGTCGCGCGCTGTTCAAGTGTACCCGCACTCAAGTGACTGATGGTCAGGCCATCAAACACGCACCCCAAGCAAGACCTCTGCCCTTTGCCCTAGAATGACTCTTGACACTCAACCTCCCGTCCCCATGCCCGATCACAGGAGCACACGTCATGGGAGGACTCGTTGCGCGGCTCAAGTATATACCCACACCGACAGTCAGGCCATCAAACACGCACCCCAAACAAAACATCTGCCCTAGAATGCCTCTTGACACTCAACCTCCCGTCCCCATGTCCGATCACAGGAGCACAAGTTCTGGGAGGACTCGTTCCGCGTGTACGAGCGCGGCGTCGCGCTGTTCAAGTACCCGCACGCGAGGGACATCTGGCAGTCATACCTGTCACACTTTGTGGAGCGGTACGGGGGAGCCAAGCTCGAGCGCGCGCGCGACCTCTTTGAGCAGGTGTGTGTGCAGGGGGACACGGGGTACAAAATCCTCCACGATTTCTGGGGATTGCTGCCGATGTACCCCCAGGGATTTTGTACCCCCGGGGATTTTGTACCCCGTGCCCCCCTGTTTGTGTGTGCATGTCACGGTGCGTGTGGTCGATTTTACAGTCTGTCGGACGCCCCGTGCGCGTGCGTGTGTGTGCGTGTGCATGTGTGTGCGTGTGTGCGTACCTTTCGCACTTGGTGGAGCGATACCGGGGCGCCAAGCTCGAGCGCGCGCGCGACCTCTTTGTGTAGGTGCGTGCGTGTGTGCGTGTGTGCTTGCGTGTGTGTGCGTGCGTGTGTGTGCTTGCGCGTGTGTGTGTGGTCGATTTTACAGTCTGTCGGACGCCTTTGATGGCGCATTAGACCCGTGTGTGAAAGAGTGTGTGTGTGCGCGCGCGCACGTGAAAGAGTGTGTGTGTGTGTGTGAAAGAGTGTGTGCGCATGCGCGCGCATGTGTGTGATTGTGTGTGTGTGTGTGTGCGCGCGCCAAGCTCGAGCGCGCGCGCGACCTCTTTGAGCAGGTGCGTGTCAGTGGTACAGGCGGTTTGAGGTGGCGCTCTGACGAGTGTGGAAAGTGTGAAATCGACGCAAAAGTGTGAAATCAACGATTTCACGGGTTTTGCAACAAGAAACGCGTGTGTGCACGGAATGCCTGCGGGGTTGGGTGGGTGGGTGGGAGGGCGTGGTGTGTGTGTGTGTGTGTGTGCAAATGAGTTGTGGGCTTAAGCCTTTCGCGCCTTGTGTTTCTACTCGGGGTTTCAGCGCCCCCGTTGTGTCATGCTTTCGACGACGACCACGACAATCACACACGCACACACACACAAACACAGGCGCTGCTGTCTGCCTCTCTGGAGAACTCGAAGCCGATCCACCTGCAGTTTGCGCTGCTGGAGGTGCAGTGCACTCACTCACACTCACACACGCACACACACGCGCGCACACACACACACACACACACGCACACACATACGAACACAGGCACTTCAGTCTGCCCCTCCGGAGAACTCCAAGCCGATCTACCTGCAGTTTGCGCTCCTAGAGGAGCAGTTTGGCCTCGCGAAGCACGCGATGGCTGTGTACGCGCGCGCGGTGCGTGTGTGTGCGTGAGTGTGTGCGCGTGTGTGTTTATGTGCGTGTGTGTGTGTGTGTGTGTGTGGAGGAGCAGTTTGGCCTCGCCAAGCACGCGATGGCTGTGTACGGGCGCGCGGTACGTGCGTGTGTGTGTGTGAGTGAGTGTGCGTGTGTGTGTATACGCGCGTGTGTGTGTGTGTGCGTGCGTGTGTGTCTGCTTGTGTGTGTGTGCGTGTCTCTAGTGAGATGCCTGTAGTTAGATGCTGGTGCCTCAAGAGGCACCCCCCCCCCCCCGACCCCCTCAAACCAAGGATACTACTAGTTCGGTTCAGGCGCTGGTCGGTCAACCGCTATTTGAAAGCCAATGCGCCCCGACCGCCACCCAACTGCCCCTAACCGCCACCCAACCACCTCAACGCCCCACAGGTGCGCCTGGTCCCCAAGCGCCACCCAAATGCCCCTAACCGCTGCTCAAACACCCCACAGGTGCGCCTGGTCCCCAAGGGCGAGCGCATGCAGCTCTACGAGCTCTACCTCGCCAAGGCGTCCGAGTTCTTTGGGATCGGGAAGATGCGCGAGATCTACGAGCAAGCGATCGAGGAGCAGGCGCCGCACGAGCTCTCTGACGCGGATGCGCGGACGATGGGGCTGCGCTACGCACAGGTGCGAGTTTGTGTGTGTGTGTGTTTTGGTGTGTGTGTGTGTGTGTGTGTGTGTGCACGTGTGTTTGGGAGCAGCGCTCACCATGGGGCTGCGCTACGCACAGGTGCGTGGTCGATTTTACAGTCTGCTGGGCGCCCCCGATTGCGTTTTCCTCGTGTGTGTGTGTGTGTGCGTGTGTGTGGTGGAGCAGGCGCCGCACGAGCTGTCTGACGCAGACGCGCGGACAATGGGGCTGCGCTACGCACAGGAGCGTGTGCTGGTCGATTTCACAGTCTGTCAGGACGCCTTTGATCAATGGCGTGTTTTACCCATTTGTGTGAGTGTGTGTGTGGGCGGGGGGGCAGCTGTCAGACGCGGACGATGGGGCTGCGCTACGCACAGGTGCATGTGTATGTGTGTGGGGGCGGGGGCGCTGCATGCGTGTGTGTGTGTGTGCGTACGTGTGTGTGTGTGTGTGTGTGTGTGCTTGGGGCTGGCAGCGCTCACCATGGGGCTGCGCTACGCACAGGTGCTTGATCGATTTCACAGTCTGCTGGGCGCCCCCGATTGCGTTTTCCTCGTGTGTGTGTGTGTGTGCGTGTGTGTGGTGGAGCAGGCGCCGCACGAGCTGTCTGACGCAGACGCGCGGACAATGGGGCTGCGCTACGCACAGGAGCGTGTGCTGGTCGATTTCACAGTCTGTCAGGACGCCTTTGATCAATGGCGTGTTTTACCCATTTGTGTGAGTGTGTGTGTGGGCGGGGGGGCAGCTGTCAGACGCGGACGATGGGGCTGCGCTACGCACAGGTGCATGTGTATGTGTGTGGGGGCGGGGGCGCTGCATGCGTGTGTGTGTGCGTACGTGTGTGTGTGTGTGTGTGTGTGCTTGGGGCTGGCAGCGCTCACCATGGGGCTGCGCTACGCACAGGTGCTTGATCGATTTCACAGTCTGCTGGGCGCCCCCGATTGCGTTTTCCTCGTGTGTGTGTGTGTGTGTGTGTGCATGTGCGTGTGTGTGGTGGAGCAGGCGCCGCACGAGCTCTCCGACGCAGACGCGCGGACGATGGGGCTGCGCTACGCACAGGTGCGTGTGTGCCTGCGTTTGTGATTGTGTGTGTGTGTTTGTGTTGCGTTTGTGTTTGTTAGTGTGTGTTTTTTGTGTGCGTGTGTGTGTGTGTGTGTTTGTGTGTGTTTGTACATGTGTTTGTGTGTGCGCGTGTGTTTGAGGGCAGCATGCACAAAGAGGTGCGCGTGTATGCGAGGCGGGGGGCGGTCACTGCGTGCAGGTGTGTGTGTGTGTTGTGTGCGTGCGCGCGTGTGTTTGGGGGCAGCAATGGAGTGCGCATGAGCTTGCAGACGACACACGCACGCGTCCACATACACGCACACCCATTCACACCCGGTCCACACCCATTCACACACCGCAGCTCCAGCGCAAGCTGGGCGAGATCGAGCGTGCCATCTTCATCCACACATCCACATCCACACCCCGTTCACACCTGTCCACACTTGCCCATACCGCAGCTCGAGCGCAAGCTCGGAGAAATCGACCACACGCGCGCAATCTCCATCCACGTGTCGTCTCTGTGCGAACCGCATTCGCAAACTTGATTCACACCTGCACACACACACACACACAAACACTCGCACGCACACACGCACGCACGCACACACACACACTCACACACACACACACACTTATTCACACACTGCAGCTCGAGCGCAAGCTCGGAGAAATCGACCGCGCGCGCGCAATCTTCATTCACGTCTCGTCTCTCTGCGACCCGCGGACGGACAAGGCGTTCTGGGGAGAGTGGAAGGTGCGTGAGCCGATAGAGAGAGGAAGAGAGAAGGAGAGAGAGAGGGAGAGAGAGATAGAGAGGGGGGGGGGGGTATAAACTCTTCGCCCTAAATGGCCGCAAGGTCAGACGCCCCCCCCCCTCTCCTCCAGCCGTTGAACACTTGCACATCCCCCCCCCTCCCAACAGGCCTGTGAGGTTGCGAGCGGCAACGAGGTCACGCTCCGCGAGGTGCTCCGCATCCAGCGCTCCGTCGCCAACGCACACACACATACACACACACACACAGAAGCACACGCACACACACACACCAAAATACACGCTCACACACACGCACATGCCCCCCCCCCCCCAAACGGGCCTTTGAGGTCGCGAGCGGCAACGAGGACACGTTCCGAGAGATGCTCCACATCCAGCGCTCCTTCGCCAACGCACATACAAAACACACACACACACACACACACACACACACAGATACTCACACACACACACACACACAACAACACACACACAGACACACACATGCCCACACATACACACACACACCACACACACCCACCACACCCCGAACAGGCCTTTGAAGTCGCGAGCGGCAACGAGGTCACGGTCCGCAAGATGCTCCGCATCCAGCGCTCCGTCGCCAACGCACACACACATACACACACACAGAAGCACACACGCACACACACACAACAAAACACACGCACACACACACCCCCCCCCCCCCCCCCCCAAACGGGCCTTTGAGGTCGCGAGCGGCAACGAGGACACGTTCTGAGAGATGCTCCACATCCAGCGCTCCTTCGCCAACGCACATACAAAACACACACACACACACACACACACAGATACTCACACACACACAACAACAACACACACACACCACCCACCCACCTCACCCCGAACAGGCCTTTGAAGTCGCGAGCGGCAACGAGGTCACGCTCCGCGAGATGCTCCACATCCAGCGCTCCGTCGCCAACGCACACACACACATTCCATTCCATTCCATAATGTTACACGACTGCAACAGCACTACCCGTACTTAAGTACTGGCAATGTTCCAGAGGTCAAAAGGCACATGTGTGTCGTTCTACAGCGGGGGACCAATCAGCGCTTAGAGGGGTACATCACATGGCGGGGGGGGGGGTTGCCACTCGGGCCAACCAACTTCAACTTTCAACTTCATTCAACCTCAATCGCGGCGTATCATCCCCCCATGGGCTGATTAATTCCATGGGGCGATAGTTGGGGGTAGGCAGGCCTAGAGGACGTCGGATCAACTCCTCGATGGGGCGACGGGCGAGCGTAGGCGGGCCTGGGATGGGGGGCGGCGGCGGATCATCTCCATGAGCCAACGAACTCGATGGGGCGATGATGAACGTAGGCAGGGGCGCAGGGATGGGGCGGCGGATCATCTCCATGGGCCTCTGAACTCCATGGGGCGATGATGTAGGTAGGCAGGGGCGGAGGCAGGGGCGAGGGAGGAGAGGCTGGGGCGTGGGGGGCGGTGAGGCGGATCATCTCCATGGGCCTGTGAAGTCCATGGGGCGATGATGTAGGTAGGCAGGGGGTGGAGGCAGGGGCAAGGGAGGAAAGGCTGGGGGGAGGGGGGGGGGAGGGAGGGCCAGCATGGGGTCGGCGCGCGTGAGGGCGCATGGGCGGGAGGCGCATGGGGCGGGGGTGCATGGGCCTGCATGGCGCGCACACGGGACGGCAAGCTCCATGTGGGGGTGGAGCGTGGGCGGGTAGTCGACTGTGGGGTGGTGAAGGTGGGGGATAGGTGGACTGTGTAGTTTGGAGCGTGTCAGTGGGAGTGAAGGGTGCTGAAGGGGGGGGCATGGCGATGTGAGGTTCTCTGTGGTGCATGGTGGTGGGGCGCCGCAGTGGGGCGCGGCCGAGGATCTGCTCGGCGGAGGCGAGGCGGTCTGGGATGCGGTCGACAGTCGGCCGAGGAGCTGTTCGGCGCTGGCGAGGGCATGGAGACGGCTCTGCGATGACATTTTGAATTTGGGGGTCGAGTTGCTCGGCTCGTTGAGGCTGCCCTTCGGACGATGGCGATGGTGACGATGGCGATGGTCCAGGATGGGCCGCATACATTGGCGGCAGTCGACGGGGGGGCGGGGCGATGGGGGGGATGGGCGACGGCGACTCACATGGGCCGACCGCCGCGACTCCGCGCCCAGGGAGTGGGCCGCCCAGAGAGTGGGCCGCCCAGGGAGTCATACACACACACACACACACACACAGAAGCACACACGCACACACACACAACAAAACACACGCACACACACACATGCCCCCCCCCCCCCCAACAGACCTTTGAGGTCGCGAGCGGCAACGAGGACACGTTCCGAGAGATGCTCCGCATCCAGCGCTCTGTCGCAGCATCGTACGCGAACAGCGGGCTGGCTTCGACGATCGCGGCGGCGCGCGCGGCGGCACAGGCGCATGCGCAGGTTAGTGGATACCAGTGTGCTGGCGGGCTGGGGGGCGTGGGGGGCAGCGGTGTCATTAAGGAAACCAATAATGTCCTGTTTGCCCCCGCAACATTGGAGGGAACATGCCGACTTGCCCCCGCAGGAGGCGATTTTTTGCGGGAAAGAGTGGAAATGCCGATTTTCACACTTTCCGGAGCGAAATTCTCGCGATTCGCCCCCGCAGTTTTCCCCCAAATTTCCCGGGTTGCCCCCGCATCGTGGGCTGCGGGGGCTGCGGGGGCGCTAATGACACCACTGGTGGGGGGGCTTTGCTCGCTGCTCGAAAGACGTGCCACCAAGTGCACGGGCGAAGCAGCCCACCCCAGCCCCGGAGCTGCGAAATGTCTACCTCGCTCTACGCACCAACAGCGCATACGATGCAGTGTGTGTGTGTGTGTGTGAGTGCGTGTGTGTGTGTGTGTATATGAGGCTTCGCGGGCGCTCCGAGCTAGGCGCCACCAACAACCAACAACAACAACTAACTAACAACCGCCAACCGCCACCACACACGCAGGGCGAGGACGACGCAGGCCTCGCGGGCGCCAAACGCGGGCGCTCGGAGCTCGACGCCATGGCCGAGGCGTCGGCGCCCGCAAGACACCAACCGCCAACAGCCAACAACAACAAACAGCCAACAACCAACGACCAACAAGCAACCACCACCGCCACGCACACAGGGCGAGGACGACGCAGGCCTCGCGGGCGCAAAGTGCGGGCGCTCAGAGCTCGACGCCATGGCCGAGGCCGGGGCGTCTGCGCTTGCAAGATACCACCCACCGCCAACAGCCAACAACAACTAACAGCCAACAACAAACCACCACCACCATGCACACAGGGCAAGCACGACGCAGGCCTGGCGGGCGCCAAGCGCGGGTGCTCGGAGCTCGACGCCATGGCCGAGGCCGAGGCGTCCACCGCCAAAAGCCAACAACTGACAACCTCCAACAACAACTACCACCACGCACACACAGGGCGAGGACGGCGCAGGCCTTGCGGGCGCCAAGCGCGGGCGCTCGGAGCTCGACGCCATGGCCTCACCACTTTACCAAAACAACCAACAGTGACCAACAACAACCAACAACTAAAAACCAACAACCGCCAACCACCACGCACACACAGGGCGAGGACGACGCAAGCCTCGCGGGCGCCAAGCGCGGGCGCTCGGAGCTTGACGCCATGGCCGAGGCCGGCGCTCGCAAGACACCCACCCACCGCCAAAAGCCAACAACTGACAACCTCCAACAACATCAACATCAACAACAACAACCACGCACACAGGGCGAGGACGACGCAGGCCTTGCGGGCGCCAAGCGCGGGCGCTCGGAGCTCGACGCCATGGCCGAGGCCGAGGCGTCGGCGCTGGCAGAGGCGGACGCGACCGCAAAGCCGGCGACACTCAAGGGCTTTGTTTCGGCGGGCGTGACGGGCGGGACGAGCGCTGAGGTGGGTTGGTGGTTGGTGTTGGTTGTGTTGGTTGTTGCACTTGAGCGCTCTGTGTTTGTGTGCGTAACGGGGGGGATGAGCGACGGATGAGCGCCGAGGTGGGTTGTTTTTGTTGGTTGTTGTTGGTTGGTTGTGGCGACGACCCTGAAGGGCTTTGTGCTTGTGTGCGTGACGGGGGGGACGAGCGCACAGGTGGGTTGGTGGTTGGTGGTGTTTGCGTTCAAGGGCTGCTTGTCGACAGCCACGACACACGCACTCACACACACACACTCACACACGCACTCACACACACACACTCACACACGCACGCACACACACACACACGCACACACACCGCTCCTGCATGGTCCCCGCGTGCATGGTCGCAGGAAGCGAACAGGCAGGCGGCCGAGAAGTTTGCGGCCGCGATGGCACACCCCTCGCGGTGCATGATTGTCGCGCGAATGCCGTCGCTGAAACCTTCTGACTCCATACATACACACCCTTCCTGCATGGCCGCAGGACGCGAACAAGCTGGCGGCTGAGAAGTTTGCGGCCGCGATGGCAAACCCAGAGGAGATCTACGTCGACGCCGAGGACGACGAGGTGGGTCAAAACTCCCCCCGAGGGTTAAGGCCCAAGGGCCTAGATCTCTAGGGTTTAGGCCCTAGATACTTGTGCCCGACTGACTGTAGAGAGGGCCGCTCGTCCGATGTCCACCGTAAGCGCAGAGGAGATAGATGTCGACGTGGAGGGCGACGAGGTGGTTCGGAACTCCCATCTCGGGCCTAGATACTGTTGCCCGACTGACTGTAGAGAGGGCCGCTCGAGGGGTCCTCGACAGCACCTTGGTCCTCTACAGCGCCTTGGTCCCGTCCGCTGTCCACCGTAAATGCAGAGGAGGTCGAGGTCGACGCGGAGGACGACGAGGTGGGTCGGAACTGTCACGGGACCTGGGCTCAGTGGGGAGTCTACAAATCCTCAGACGTATCTAGTGCAACTGACAGGGGAGTCTGGGTTCGGAGTTTCAAAGTCGGCTACAGGTCAGTAGTTGGGGGTCGCTCTACTTCTATGAACGACAGTGATCTCTGAAGGCACTCCTCGTGGTGGTATCACATGCACGGGGGAGGAACTCGCCTTGCAATACGTGTGCCTGACTTGACTCAAGGGGTTGTTTGCAGCGCCTTTGGAACCCCCCCCCTAGGACCAGGGCCTGGGCCCTGGGTCTGCCGTCCACCGCACACGCAAGAGCCTAGTAGGGCCCAATCCAATCTCAAGACAGTTGCAGATGTCCGCGCTCAGTATCGAAACGCTAGCGCCCTATGTGACTGGCCTGACTCGGCCTGACAACTGTACCGGGATCCGTACAATGCAAGTAGTTACCAGCCCGGTGGCAGTAGGATCTCTGACCTCTCCTACTCCACACTAACTTATCCACACACACATAGCTATACACCCTAGATCTTCCACCCCTACATCGTCTTGTTACTCTTGCCCAATCTGACAATCTTGCCGATGCTCGCAGGAGGACAACGGCGGCGCCGTCGCCGAGGAGGGCGCCGACGTCGCGACCAAGTCGGTGCCAGCGGCGGTGTTTGGGTCGCTCGGGGCGGCGGCAGCTGGCGGGGGCGGGGGTGAGGAGGGGGCGGAGGGGGGGGAGGAGGAGCCGATGGGCGCGATGGAGCGGCTGAAGAAGCGGCGAGTCAAGTGAGGTCGAGCGGCTCCGCCTCGGCAGTGACGCGTGGGGCGACCCAGCTCTGCTCCGTTGGGCACCACGGTGGCCTCGCGGCACGACGGTGGAGGTAGCGGGCGCTCAGGCAGGCGTTGGCGGCAGTCGACATGGCCCAGCGGCCTTTGGCTCCCTGTGCAATCCAATCCAAGCAGGCACTCCGGTGTTGGCCCAGTGGAGGCGAGGTGGCCGGCATGTCGAGGTTCAGCGGCGAGACGCCTCGCGCACTGCCTGTTGGCCTTCGACCTAGTGCGATGCTGGGGCTGCCAGCTGGGTGCAGATCTTGCAGGTCTCACCTGGTCGTGGAGTATGCCCCGAATGTAAATCTTGTGGAGTGTTGAGCAGACCTTCAGGGGAGCAAGGCTGTCCCTGAGCTAGGCACCTGGGTAGCCATCACCACCACCGTGCAGCTAGCGATAGTACACAACTGGCTGGAGGTGGACAGAGTGCAATGAACAAGATGATGATGGTGGGGCAAGCAGGCGCCAGGGTCGAGCAAGGCTCCCAGGGGGAAGGCATAGGAGACAGGAGGCATAGGAGGGAGGGGAGGGAAGGGAGAATAGGAGGCTAAGGAGGGGGGGGGGGGGGGCATAGGAGAGAGAGGACCTCGTGCAGATACCAGGAGACGGGTCACTCGCTGTTTACACGCGCGAGCGCCCGTACTCGTAACTCTCCACCTGCCCTTGTTACCTCAGGCCCAGCCCACGCCAGACGAGGGGCGTGCGCCCCCCGAGAGGCATGTCTATTCATCATCTGTCGCCAACGCCGCGCGGACACTTGACGCTCCAGGGGGGCGTGTGTGCGTCGAGCGCCGCGCGCGCCGGCCGCAGTGGACGCCGTCGGGCGACGCGTTTGCACCACCCGATTTCCAATGTGCAGATCCGGCCGCATCCAACCGGACCCGCAGGGCGTGAGCTTTCGAGGGCTGTGGCGGCAGTGGCTAGGCCCCGCCCGCCGCCAGACCAGCGTGCGGTACGGGCTGGCCGACACCCCGCCTCTGCTAACGCGCTCACCACCAAACACACAACTGCTGCATGCAAGCTCCACGGCGCGTGTGTGCTGTCTCCAGCACACAGCTGCACATGCTGCCCGCGTTGCTACCTGCGGTTGCAGCGGGCAGACGGGCGGCGCGTAAGGGCATCGGACATGGCAGGCCTATTGGCCCGTGAGCTTCCTGTGCACGCCATGCGCATGCCAGGTCGGACGCCGCCTGATGCAATACAACGCTGCACATGCTTCTGCACATGCTTCCGATGGTGTGCAACGTCCAAGCCATGCACGCCGCATGCCCATATGGCCGCTGCTCTTTGCTCCTCTCCACCGATAAAGTCTCCTGCAGTCTCTGGCGCCTGCACCTGCGATCTCTTGCTGCCGCCGCACGCCCCCTCACCCCTCTCGCACTGCTTACCTGCCAACAGCTCACTTGGAGGGCTCCACCTCGGTCAGGGAGTAGTTGTTGGTGGTGACGCCGGCGTAGTTCTGGTTCTCGAAGCGGACGATGACGGGGTAGCGGATGCCAGACTGCGGCGTAATGATGGTAGAGGCTCAATGGAGCGGCATGCAAATCACACGCATGGTGCTCCGCCGCTCGCTGCCTGCGCCCACGCCACCGCCCGCAGCGCAATCCGGGCGAAGAGCCCACTGGCGCGCGCGTGCTGATGGGATCGGGCGTGCAGGCTGAGCATCGGCTGCAGGGGCCGCATGGAGACGGTCAGGGTGCCACTCCGGTCATGTGCATGCCCTCGCGCTCACCTGGTCGACGGACACCACCTTGCCGACCTGGTTGAACCAGTATGACTCGGGGCGCAGGATCTTGACCTGCGTGTGCACGAGGGAGGGCGTTAACATTCGGATCTCCCTCCCGGCGTGCATCTCCTCCACCGCCGCACCCATGCGTGCCCTCTCCCCCCTGCCCCCCCACTCACAAAGGATCCGCGCTTGGGTCCAACCTCAGCCTTCTTGGCGGGGGGTGCGGCCGCAGCCTCCTCAGCGCGCACCACCAGGCTGCGGCGAGCTGCGACACATCCGAGCGGTTCAGCATCAGGGGACATCGTGTAAGTCGATGGCCCACCACAAGGCCTAGGCATGCATGCGCTCCAGAGCCCAGCGGCGATGCTATCCGACCGGCCTAGCTTCGGCCATGCACTCACAGGTCGTGGGCGCCGCGGGGCGGGCCGACATGCGCGAGCTCATGCACAGGGAGTTCATGGTGTTATTCCTTGTTTGGGCTAGACAAGGCGGAAGCAAGGGGCAAGTGTTTGAGCCGAGTGCCGAATCAGGTTCCCCTGTGCGAAATCACACTTCCTGCCACGGAGGAAAATGAAACCCGAAAGAAACTGCAGTGAACATTTATTGGAGGGCGGCAATCTAACGCTTCGTGTGTGTCACGTAGTACGCCGCCATGGGGCGGCGCACTGCGTGACCCACAAACTTCCACACACACACACACACACACATGATGATGAGAGTTTTACAATCCACTTCTGGCGGTCACACGTACGGTTCCAAAGCTCCAGTGGGACTTAGAGAATCAAGGCTCAAGGCCCACAAAAGGTCAAGCTACAAGTAGCCCACGGTAACGCCATCCACACTTGGTGGCGGGCGCCAAGCAAGCACACACACACACATCGGGGACACAGCAACACATGGGGGACACAGCAACACCCAAAACGTGTTGCGCAGTCAAACCTAGCAGAGGTTGCGGAGGTAGAGGCAGCGATTGCCCATGCAGTTCTCTTCTCCGTCGACCTGTGGCTGGAGCTGTGGCGCTGGCTGGACCGCGACAGCAAGGCCGCCCTGCGCGGCGTGAGTATCGCCATGTGGGGGCAGGTGGATGGGTCGCTCGAGGTGGTGACCTGCCCCGCGTGTGGCTTCTCCCCCGATGCGCTCACCACCGCGCTGCTGCTGTGGCCTCGCGTCACCCACCTTACCCTGCTGGCCGTGGGCGACCTGGGCACCGCTGGCCACGACGGCGCTGGCACGCCTGATGAGCCTCACCGTGCGCCAGGTGGGGGGGGGAGGGGGCAGAGTCATGCGTCGCATGGGCGCGTTGCATGGGCGCGCATGGGCGCTTGTGGCATTCTCTGTGCTGTGCACGCGTGCACATGCAGCTATCACATGCACTACACGCATACCAGCCATGGGCATGGCATGTCCAGTGACTGACAAATCCCCACCATGACCACGTGTGCGATGTAGGCCCCGCGAGCTGTCGCAGGCGAGGCGCGTTTTGGGGACATGCTGGCCACGGCGCTCGGCAGCAGCGTGGCAGCAACACTGCCAGTGATCGACCTCAGCGGCTGCATCGATCTGCACTCCATCGAACACCTTCGCAGCTGTGCGCAGCTCAGGTGCCTGTGGATGCCCGAGTGTTTGAGCGTGTCGGATCTGTCGCCGCTCGGAGCATGCAGTGAGACACTTGAGGAGCTGTGGATGGCTGGCGACGTTCGAGTCCGCAGCCTGGCTCCCCTGGCAGCATGCACCAAGCTCCGCAAGCTCGACCTGCGTGACTGCCTGCCCGCTCTCAACGCCCAGGTGGAAGGCCTGCGGGCGACCTGCACCCTGCTGGCAGCGCCGTCGACAGTCGAGCTCGAAGGCCTGATGCATCAGCTGCAGCACAGCATGCCAGCCTACATGCTGATGGGTGCGGCACACGCTCTGGCAAGTATGAACCATTATGGGGGCTGGAAGCTCGGAGTGCTATCGCTGGTGCCATTCCGGCTCTGGTGCGACTGCTGTGTCCCAAGTCGACGGCAGACGTGCAGACAGCAGCAGCACGTGCACTGGGTGGCCTGGCTTTCGACCACACTCAGATCCAAGCAACCATTGCTGCCGCTGGTGTCATTTCGGATCTGGTTCAGCTGCGACCCGAGTCGACTGCAGATGTGCAGGCGGCAGCACCACGTGCATTGGCTCTCCTGGCTGCCAACCATGCTCAGAACCAGGCGATCATTGGCGCCATTCCGGCTCTGGTGCGGCTGCTGGGCTTCAACTTGACGGCAGACGTGCAGGCAGCAGCAACAGGTGCAATGCGCAACCTGACTCAGAACCAGACCACCATTGTTGACATTGGCGCCATTTGGGCTCTGGTGCGGCTGCTGGGTTTCAACTCGCTGGCAGTCGTGCAGACAGCAGCAGCACGTGCACTGGCCAACCTGGCTGGCGGCCATGCTGGGAACCAGACCGCCATCACTGGTGCTGGTTGATTCCGAGTCGACATCACGTGTGCAGTATATAGCGGCATCTGCTCTTTGAAACATGGCATCCGAGCACCTTCAGAACCAGGCCGTCCTTGCCGCCGCTGGGGCCATTCCGGCTCTGGTGCGGCTGCTGGGTCCCGAGTCAACGACAGACGTGCAGAAGGCAGCAGCACGTGAATTGCGCAACCTGGCTGACAGTCTTGCTCAGAACCAGGCCACCATTGCTGCTGCTGCTGGCACTGCCATTACGGCTCTGATCCTTCCGGGGTCTGCTTCCTCAGCGCAAGTGCAGATGGCAGCATCATGGGCACTGCACACCCTGAGCGATGGAGATTTCTGAGAGGCATCTGATACGAGGCAGGAGCAGGTGAAGGAAGGGTCAACCACGAGCGGCCAGCACCCACGTGCCGCACAGTAGGGTTCCGCCACAACACACGTGACGGCTGCCTCAAAGATGACGATCCTCAAAACGGAGTGGGCAACAGGAAAATACTAATCCGCTGTAACCGGGGGGGCCCCCTGGAGGGTGGGACCTGGCCATGCATGACGCATGGGGCGCAGGCAGAGCCCCATGCATGGAGTTGGACAACCATGCACCATGCCAGGCGGGGACTTTTCTACTTCAGCGCCGCCAGTCGGCACAGCCGGCGTGGTTGGCCTCAAAGGCCAGGAGGAGGACGGTCCTTTCCTATACGCTCCTTGCCAGACATGTCCCTCAGGGACTTGTTTGGGTCTAAACTAGCCGGCGGGAGCAGTAGTCTAGACGGCAGGTAACCGGCTGGTGGCTATCGTCCTTCACAGGGCGGTGGCACTAGGACTAGTGTTGTCTTAGCTGGAATGCCATGTAACTGCAACTGTAACTGTAACTGTAACCGGGGGGGCAAGCTTGCTATCTAACATAGGATTAACCTCCTACCGAATCCCATGCTGTCGGTCACTACTGACCGCCTTTTCCAGCCCCCTTTTAGGTAGTTAGGCTTTGGGCCTAACTAGCCTCCTGTGCCTCACCCGCGGGGGGGGGGGGCGGGCCTGCGACACGTAAAATGTCGAACTCGGTGCAACAATAAGGGGTCAGAGCCGGGGTTGTGTCCCTGATTGTAGCATCTATCATCATCAACAACAACAAGAGGGTTTTACAATCACAGGCCGGCGGTCACAATCAGTTCCAAAGTTCCAGCAGGATCAGACAGCAGGCACAAGGCCCACCAAAAAGGTCGAGCTACAAAAGTAGCCCACAGTAGCGCCACCCACACTGGTGGTGGGCGCCAAGCAAGCAGCACCGCAAGCCAGGCACCACACTCAGCCCTGAATCAGCCAGAGGCAGACCCCAGGTATAACCGGCTGTAAAGCCAGGACCATGAAGGGACCAAGAAGGCCCACCCCCAACCACCCGAAAGCGGCCAAACACGGCACCCGCCGCAACACTCTACTCAGCGACCACACTGCACCCGCCACCGCGCGCGTGTGGCGCCACCTCCCCTTTAAACACATCCCATGAGGGGATGCACTTAGCAAGCAGGTGCAGCCACCCGCTCGCCGTCAACCACGAGGCGCGCGCGGTGGAACTGCGCCCGCTTGCCCGCAGCCTTGGCGGCGACGACAGCCGGCCACAGCGCCTGGTGCTGCGCCTCCTCGCGGTCACTTAGGACGTCGAAGACCGCAGCCGACGAATCCACGTAGAAGCTCAAGCAGCAGTGGTTGCGCACGACCACGTCGGCCACGGCGTCAGACGCCACGGTGAAGAGCACACGCAGCACACCTCCCACGCACGGCTCCACACCAATGCCCCTGACGGCCTGCTTGGCGTTGAGGAACGACGCGGACACGACGCCGCCGGCAGCCGGCGTGTCCACCGAGCCCATTTCGTGCAGGAAGCGCACGACATCCGTAGCCAGGCAGACGGGCAGGCTGACGCCGCGCTTGGCAGCTGCAGCGATCAACAGGACGAATGTTTGCGCACGTGGGGCTCTGGCCCTCAACAGCCTTCATCGTCGCAATCTGGGGCTCATCCTTATTGTCCTCCCCAGTGATGACTGACTGAATATGCAAAACCTAAATAATGTATCATATCATACCCCCACACTTGTGTGAAAGCGCTGATGTGTCGAGAGAGATGCGCTCACGGTTCCGCTACCATCCACCATGCTCAATCTCTGTTGGAAAATTTCGATTCCTGTGCGCGGTGGCGCGCAATGTGCACCCTTCATGGGGGGCGCTGCGTGTGCGCCGCGCGCCACCTCATGCGCCTCATGCACGCTGGATCCCGCAAGGTCTACTTCACGGCAGTCATCCGCATGCGGCGCGGCTTCGTCAGGCCCAGCCAGGGGGGCAGCAAACCCTGATTTCACAGCACACGCGCGCGGCGTCCCCTGCCGCGCCTTTCGCTCCAACTCCAATGGCGGCAATGACGAACAGCTTTTGGGTTTCGTCGAGGTCAAGGTGGACTCCGTGCGTGTCAGCGCAGGGGCCAGCGTCGTGTTTCTGCGTTTACTCGAACCCGGTGTGAGCGCACCAAGGATGCTGTCGGTGCACATAGGTGAGTGTGCAACCAGACAGGCTTGGGGGAGGAGGGTGTCGGAGCCCAGCGAAAGCAGGAGATCCATGTCACATGGGCATGCAAATTATTGACCCACCTGCGCCGCGCGCACACACACACATACGCACACACAAAATGGTCCCGAGCATAAGATTTGTGCAAACAAAAAAAGCCCAGAGCAGCGCCCTGTGCCCATATATATTTACACACGCACACACACACACACAAAATGGTCCCTCGTATAACTTCAATGCGATCCAAAACGGGCCTACAGCAGCGCCTCCGTGCCCTGCCACCGCGTCCCCTTCAGAGGGAAGCCCTAGGGTTTAAGGGTGGGAGCGCGGGACACACACGCACACACACACGCACACGCACACACACACACACACGCGCGCACACACACACGCGCGCACACACATACACACACACACGCGCGTGCACACACACACACACACGCACGCACGCACACACACTGCTGCCCAACCCGCGCGCAGGCGAGGCCGAGTCGTCTGCGCTACTCAAGGAGATTAACAAGCAGGTGCGATTGCGGCCCTCGCCCAACATGATGCGTTGGAGTTGTGAGAAGGGATTGCCTGCCCTACCACATTCACAACGCCTGACTCAGTGAGGCGGCGCCTCAGGCGTCCCATTCCATGGCGCGGAGCAGGCGGCGCCTCAGGCACTCCGACCGCCTGGGGCGCCGCCTGAGGCGCACCCCTGATCGCCTCAGGCGTCGCCTCGGGCGTTATCCAAACCGCCTCAGGTGCCACCCCGACCGCCCCAGGCGCCCACCACCGCCTGCGGCGCAACCCGGACCGCCTCAGACGTTATGACCGCATTCCATGGCGCGGATCAGACGTTGGGATTTTGGTAGGGCTGATGACGCCTGCAACTGCGAAAGGGCAGCCGTGAGACCAGCGCACCAACGTCCCAGACGTTGGTACGTCTCAGACACGCAAGTGAAGGCGGTCGGGGTGCGCCTCGGGCGGTGGTGGGCGCCTAAGGCGGCGCCTCAGGCGGTTGGGGGTGCGCCTCAGACGGTCTCGGCGCGCCTGAGGCGCCGCCTGATCTGTGCAAGTGAAGGCGCCGCCTCAGGCGGAGAATGTGGTAGGGAATGTGGTAGGGATGGGCAGCCGTGTTACCAGCGCACCGCTTGCCCCTGCCCCTGTCCCTGTCCCTATCCCTGTCCCTGTCCCTGTCCCTGTCCCTGTCCCTGTCCCTGTCCCTGTCCCTGTCCCTGTCCCTGTCCCTGTCCCTACTTGCTCAACTGCCCCTGCCCCTGTCCCTGTCCCTACTTGTTCAACTGCTTCTGCCCCTGCCCCTGCCTCTGCCCCTGTCCCTGTCCCTGTCCCTGCCTCTGCCCCTACTAGCTCAACTGCCCCCGTCCCTACTTGCTCAACTTCCCCTGCCCCTGTCCCTGCTCGCCCACAACGACTGCAGTGCCACACGCAACTTACATGTGTTGTTACATATGACACCCCATGAACACAAATCCTTGGTGCCGGGGCGGGGGATCTCATTTCAAGGGGACAGCGGTTTCTATTATACCCAACGCTTGTTCACACTCCTGGGTACAACCCAGGCACAAGACAAAAGGGCCCACATAGCCCCCCACCCCCTGCTCTTGCCCTGCAGAAGGGCTCACGGCCGCTCACGCACGACCTGGCAAAGGGCATGCTAATCGCCGTCGGCTGCAGGGTCACAAAAGTCCGGATCACGGAGCTCGTGAGTGCGCGGTCGCGCGTGCGTGTGCGTGCATGCGTGCCTACACGTGTGTGCTTGCGGTGCGCGCGTGTGGTGCGAGCATGCATGTTTGTGCCTGAGTGTGCAAAGGGCATGCTGATCGTTGATGGCTGCAGGGCCACCAAATACCGAATTGCGGAGCTCGTGACTGAGCGATCGTGCATGTGTGCGCGCGCGTACGTGTGTGTATGTGTCTGTGTGTGTGTGTCTGTGGGCGCCCCACTCTGTGGGCGCCCCACTCTGTGGGCGCCGCGCCCGCGCAGTCATCGCCGCCGCCTATGTCGACCCCCCTTCACCCATGCCGCCGCCGATTCTCGCCGCCTCTCCTCCTCCGTACGCCCCCTGTCGTCGGGCTGCCAATTCAGCAGCCAATCGACGCATGCATCCAGGAACTCAGTCCATCCGCACTCTCTTGCACGCCCTCCACATGGCAAAAAACACGTGACGCCCTACCGCACAGATTTCCCTCCCCCGCAGCTCTGCAGCTTCAGACAACGGAGCCCAGGTATCTCAGTGCCATCACCTCGACCGCCATGCGGCCGAGCCAGCGCTCAACTTGAGCTACCGAGTTCCTCCAGCCGCCACCGCCCCGCCCACCGCCCACTGCCCAGTCGTTCATTCGACCCCACGCCCCACCTCAAGAGCCCCACCGCTTATCCCACTGCCGCCCCGTCGACCTCCATACACCCACATGCTTGTCACATGGAGTTGCCCCTCCCCATGCGCCCCATGCGCGCACATGCACCCCATGCACCCCCCCCATGCTACCAGCGCCTATGTATGCGCCATGTGGCCGGGCCACAGTGTGGCTCCCTGCTCTCTCCCCTCTCCTCCCTCCCTTCTCCTGTCTTCCACCCCTCCATCCCCGCTGCACCCCGCCCCATCTTGTGCCCCTCGCCCCTCCCTAACCCTCCCCTGCGCCTCCCCCTCTCCCTCCGACTACCCTCCCGCTGCCTCCCTCCCACTGCCTCCCACTTGCACGACTACCGCTGTTCGGACACGACTTCGCTCTATGCCGGCGGCGCCATCACCTTCTCCCGGCTCACGCCGATGACTTTTGCGCCACTCCGTCACGTTTTACGCCCTCCGCAAACATCCATCTCTTCAACTTCACACGCGACATCCCCGAGCGCCCCGAGTTCGCCGAGCGAGTCACCACCGAGTGGATCATCTTCGCATGATTTCCACAACTGTGGAAGTCCATCTGCCGACACCTAGTTTAAACTCAGTCGAGGCGGATTGACGAACACAGCCGTCAATGACCCGCCACTGCCCCTTTCCCCCACTGCTTTACGAATGAGGTTGTTCACCCTCTTGCTGGCGCACGGTTGGTCTCCCGCCTTCAAACGGAGTCTCCTCAATTGATGACTAGAAACAGCCTATCTAGGTCTGCCGTGCAGAGTTCTCTGTAACGATATCTCTCTCTGTGTGTGCATGTGCACGTGCGTGCATGCAGACTTGCGTGCTCGTGTGCGTGCGTGCGTGCAACAAGCGCCCCTCCCTCAATCGCACACACCCACTCGCACCCCCCCTCCCCACCCCCTCCTACTTCTCCTACTTCTACTTCTACCGCATACACATTGCGCGCTTGGGATCTTGCGCCTCCCCCCCCAACACACACACACACACACACACACGCCCCCCCCCCCACACACACATTCGCCCGTCCAGGTCTCCTCCACTTACTACTTGCGCATCCACATTGTGTTGGGTCGAGCGTGTGCCTCCCCCCCCCCCCCTCACCCCACACACACACATACCTCCCCCCCACACACACTCGCCCGCCCAGGTCTCCTCCACCTACTATTCGCGCATCCACGTCGCGCGCGTGGGGTCGAGCGAGGACGTCGGGCCGACCGACGGCATTGACGCGCGCCCCTCGGACGCAATCAACCTCGCGGTGCGCTGTGCGTGGCAGTGCGCGCTCTTTGAGGGAGCGGGCTGTGTAGACCATGTTTTGTTGTTGTGTCGGCTGGTATGTCAGCTGTGTCGTTCGCTGTTGTTAAATTCGGCGGCTTGGGGACGATGGATTCGATGAGATTGACGCACGCCCCTGTTGACGCGACCAGCCTCGCGCTGCGTTGTGTGTGGTGGTTGTTGTTGTTTCACCAGTGCATGCTCTTTTGAGGGAGCTGTGTGTGCTCTGTTTTGTCGGCTGGTCTGTTGGCTGTTGTGTCTCGGTTGTTGTGTCGGCTGGTATGTCGGCTGTTGCGTTGGCCGCTGGTGTACAATCTGGCGGCTTGGGCTTGGGCTTGGGCTTGGGCTTGGGCTTGGGCGGACGCGCGCCCCTCTGACACGTCCAACCTTGCAGTGCGTTGTGCGTTTTTTTCCAGCAGTGAGCGCTCCTCGAGATAGCCGTGTGGGCTCTGTTGTGTCAGTTCGTCGTGTTGGTTGTTTTGAAAGCTGTCGTGACGGCTGGTATGTCGGCTGTTGCGTTGGCTGAGTTGTTCAATTTGGCGGCTTGGGATGATTTAGTCATGGGTGATATAGGGTGGATCTGGGGGCTCAGTGCCCTGCCTAGGTCCAGTGCGTGCGCGCATGTGGGGGTTAACCCTCACCCCTACCAGGTAGCCAGCCAGTTTCCCACTGGAACTGAGTTTAAGGTGTCGGGCGCTAGCGCCGACACAGGTCTTACACATCATAACTGGTGTCACACAGACTGTAGTATCCATCATCATCAGTCAGGGGGGGGGGGGGCTGGATCTCAGCCTCGCCGCGGGCTCCTCCGTTGCGAACCCCTAGGTGTTTTGGTTTCGGTCTCGGTGTCAGTTTTTGAGCCAGTTTTGGTTTCGGTTATGATTCTGCGGTAAGGAGGAGGGGGGGCGGGGGCATATTATTCAGGGGGACTTATTATTAAACCTGAGGATGCCAGAGCTTCCCACAGCCGCCACGCAGTGTGCATGCGCCCCCCCCCCCCCCTTCCAGACTCAAGTTGGCCATGGTATGGGGCAGCCACCCCCTTGGTCCCGGCCCAGGCGGCCCCCCCATCTGGCTGTGGGACGCTCTGGCATCCTCGCGTTCAATAATACACCCCCCTTAATAACTCGTCCCGCCTCCTAGTGACGTGGATTCGCCGGGATCGACGCGCGCCAGTGTTTCCGTTAGCCAACCCGCAACCCGACAAAGTGCACTTTCGGGTTGAGATTGCCCGCTTCGGGCTGGCTTGTTGGGTGGGGATTGCGAGAATTTCGACCCCGAAAGTGTGAAAATCGTCGTGTCACACTTTGTCTGCCAGAAATCGCCTCCATCGGGTTGAGATTGGCGGAATGAGCGTTAGGCCGGGGAGTCAGCCGTCATTTCTCCAAGATCCTTAGCGGAACCACTGACG
Source organism: Chlamydomonas sp. UWO 241 (assembly GCA_016618255.1). Classification (NCBI taxonomy): domain Eukaryota; kingdom Viridiplantae; phylum Chlorophyta; class Chlorophyceae; order Chlamydomonadales; family Chlamydomonadaceae; genus Chlamydomonas; species Chlamydomonas priscui. The sequence continues at coordinate 663,055 of VFSX01000040.1, forward strand.
CGCGCTCCATCCTCGCGATCAACCCCATGCCCCAAACCCTAAAATCCTTCACCTTTAACCCTTGATCTGAAAACCCTAAACCCGATGCACCCACGCGCCCCCCACGCAGGTGCGGTTCCACGCGCCCATCTACATCTCCCAGGCCATCGCAGTAGCACTGTTCAATGGACTACAGAGCTAGTCTGCCACACCACTAACTGGCTCAACACTGGATCATGAATTCTGAACCCTGAGCCCTTTATCCCTAACCCTTGACCCCATGCACCCATGCAGGTTCGGTTCCACGCTCCCATCTACATCTCCCAGGCCATCGCAGAAACCGCGGCACCGTTCCCAACAGACACCTTCCCCAGCCAGGTAATTGGTTTTTTTTGTTGAGGGCGGTAGCGGCAAGGGGTAATGGGTTTGAGGCCTGGGTGTGGGCCTGGCTGGTGCGTGTGTGTGGTGGTGGTGGTGAGGGGGGGGGCACATATCAGTAGAGGGCGATCGCAGAAAACGCGGCGCCGTTCCCAACAGACACCTTCCCCAGCCAGGTAATTTGTTTTGATGGGGGGGGGGGCTGGTGGTGAGTATGTGCGTGTGCGTGTGTGTATGGAGGGGGGAGGTTGCCCATGCGCCAATCTCCCAGGCCATCGCAGAAACTGCGGCGCCGTTCCCAACAAACACATTCCCCAGCCGGGTAAGGGTGTGGGCTGGGTGTGGGGTCCTGGTGGTGGTCAACTTAACAGTCCATAGGACACCTTTGCTTTCATATTGGATGGGGATGGGGATGGGAGGGGAGCTGTCCTTGCCCTGATCAGCTGCTCTTCTCCCTCATGATCGCAGAGCGAGACCGAGAAGCAGATCACGCAGAGTGTGCGCGAGACGCTCGCCAGCTTTGAGGACCCGACGACGATGCTGCAGCTGCAGAAGGAGCTTGCGATCAAGGTGTGTGTGTGGGGGGGGCGTGTGTGTGTGTAGCTTCAAGGACCCGACGACAATGCTGCATCAATCAAGGTGTGTGTTAGGAACAAACGCAACAACAGTAGCAACAGCAGCAACCGCAGCGTGTGTGTGTGCATGTGTGCGTGCGTGGTGTGTGTGTGTGTAGCTTTGAGGACCCCACGATGATGCTGCAGCTGCAGAAGGAGCTTGCGATCAAGGTGTGTGTGTGTGTGCGTGTGTGTGTGTGTGTGTGTGCGTGCATGTGTGTGTGTGTGTGCGGTGGTGTGTGTGTGTGTGTGTGAAGCTGCAGGGACCCCACGATGATGCTGCAGCTGCAGGAGGAGCTTGCAATGAAGGGGTGTGGGGGGGGGGGCACGGCTTCTGCAGCCTGGTGTGCGTGTGTGTGTGTGTGTGTGTGTGTAGCTGCAGGGACCCCACGACGATGCTGCAGCTGCAGAAGGAGCTTGCGATCAAGGTGTGTGTGTGTGTGCATGCGTGTGTGAGTGTGTGTGTGTGTGTGTGTAGGGACCTTCAGAGACCCAAAGATGCTGCTGCAAAAGGAGCTTGCAATCAAGGTGTGTGGTGGGGGGGGGTGCACGGCTCCTGCAGCCTGGTGTATGGGTGTGTGGGTGTTTGTGTATGTATGTGGGTGTGTGGGTGTGTGTAGCATCAGGGACCCGACAACAATGTTGCATCAATCAAGGTGTGTGTTGGCAACAAACGTACCAACAGCAGCAACAGCAGCAACAGCAGTGTGTGTGTGTGCATGCGTGTGTGTGTGTGTGTGTGTGTGTGTGTGTGTGTGTGTGTAGCTTTGAGGACCCCACGACAATGCTGCAGCTGCAGAAGAAGATTGCCATCAAGATGTGTGTTAGCAACAAACGTACCAACAGCAGCAAGCAACAGCAGCAACAGCAGCGTGCGTGTGTGCATGCGTGTGTGCGTGTGTGCGTGCATGTGTGTGTGTGTGTGTGTGTGCTTGTAGCTTTGAGGACCCCATGACGATGCTGCAGCTGCAGAAGGAGCTTGCGATCAAGGTGTGTGGGTGTGGTGTGTGGGTGTGGGTGTGCACGGCTCCTGCAGCCTGGTGTGTGTGTGTGTGTGTGAAGCTTCAGGGACCCAAAGACGATGCTGCAGCTGCAGGAGGAGCTTGCAATCAAGGTGTGTGTGTGTAGGGGGGGGGTACCCGGCTCCTGCAGCCTGGTGTGTGTGTGTGTGTGTAGCTTCAGGGACCCGAAGACGATGCTGCAGCTGCACAAGGAGCTTGCGATGAAGGTGTGTGTGGGGGGGGTTACACGGCTCCTGCAGCCTGGTGTGTGTGTGTGTGTGTGTAGCTTCAGGGACCCCACAACAATGCTGCAGCTGCAGAAGGAGCTTGCGATCAAGGTGTGTGTGTGGGGTGTGTGCAAGACTCCTGCGGCCTTGTGTGTGTGTGTGTGTGTGTGTGTGTAGCTTTGAGGACCCCACGACGATGCTGCAGCTGCAGAAGGAGCTTGCGATCAAGGTGTATGTGGGGGGGGGTACACGGCTCATGCAGCCTGGTGTGTGTGTGTGTGTATGTGCGTGTGAGGCGTGTGAGGTGTGTGTGCATGTGCCAGGGCAGCCTCCATAGCGACGACCAGATGCAATGCCCGATGTTTGTCGCTACACACATGCATCTGGTTGTTGGTACATGCGCCTGCTTGCGTTTGCGTTTGCGTGTGTGTGTGTGTGTGTGTGTGTGTGTGTGTGTGTGTGTGTGCGCATGTGTGTGTGAGCGCGTGCGTGCATGTGCGCGTGTGCACTTTGTGTCTGTGCGTGGCCAGGAGGAGCGCTACGCTCATGAGGCACACACACACACACGCGCACGCACACACGCATACACACACACACACACACACACACGCTGCCAGGAGGAGCGATACACTGACGCGCATGCGGCGCAGCAGGCACACACACACGCACACACACACGCACACACACACGCACACACACACACACACGCACGCACACACACGCACGGGCATGCAGTGGCTTGCATCATGGAGCACCCGGTCATCAACCAGAGGCAGCAGGCACACACGCACACAGACACACACACACGTGCGTGCGCACACGCACACATGCTGCACGCGCACACGCACACACACACACACACGCTGCCAGGAGAAGCGCTACACTGACGCACACGTGACGCAGCAGGCACACACGCGTGCACACACACACACACACTGCCAGGAGGAGCGCTACACTGACGTGCACGTGGCGCAGCAGGCACACACACACACACACACACGCTACCAGGATGAGCGCTGCACTGACGCACACGTGGCGCAGCACGCACACACACACGCACACATACAAGCAGGCAAGAAGTGGCTTGCATCATGGAGCGGCCCCGGTTGTCAATCAGCAGAGGCAGCAGGCACACACACACACACACACATACACACTCACACGCTGCCAGGAGCAGCGCTGCACTGACGCGCACGTGGCGCAGCAGGCACACAGAGAGAGAGAGAGAGATCGTTACAGAGAACTCTGCACGGCAGACCTAGATAGGCTGTTTCTGGTCATCATTGAGGAGATTCCATTTGGAGGCGGGTGACCAACCGTGCGCCAACAAGAGGGTGAATAACCTCATTCAAAAAGCAATGGGGGAAAGGGGCAAATGCGGGTCACTGACGGCTGTGTTCGTCACTCCGTTTCGACTGAGTTTAAACTAGGTCTCGGCAGATTGACATCCACAGTTGTGGAAATCTCGCTAAGAGGATCCACTTGGGGGTGACTCGCTTGGACAAGAGGTCCATGAACTCGGGGTGCTTGGAGATGTCGCGTTTGAAGTTGGAAAAGTGGGTGTTTGCGGAGGAACGGAACTTGACGGAGTGGGCGAAAAAGTCGCCGGCGCTGGGCCGGTAGGATGTGATGGCGCCGCCGGCATAGAGCGAGGTCACGTCCGGTCGGCGGTACTCAAAAAGGGTGGCAATGGGGGGGTAAATGATGTCGGGAGGGAGTTGGAGGGGAGAAGGGACGGGCGGGTGTGTGGAAATTGAGGGACGGGGGAGGTGGGAGGCGGCGGATGAGGGAGCCGATGAACGTAGCACGGTGCTTGCTGATCGTGTCGATGATGGGGAACGTACAGGGGGGGGAGGCATGCATCGTGGTGGTGGAGGTGTGCTCTGTGGTCTGAGGAGGGATGCCCTTGATGAGGCGGAGGAAACGGTTGTGGGTTACTTCAAGTAGGTGGATGTGGGCCTTGTTCAACGTCCATGTCTGGCAGCCATACAGTAGGGCAGAGATCACAAAGGCGTTGTAGAGGTGGATTTTGGTAGTGGGAGAGATTGAGTTGGAGTTCCAGAACCGGGGAGTGAGACGGTTGAAGGCGTACCAGGCACTTCCGATCCGGCGTGAGATCTCTGAGTCGAGGATGTCGGAAGCAGACGTGTTGGGAGCGTCATCAGAAGGGGCGGCGGGCGAGGACAGAATACTTCCCAGGTATTTGAACTTGGAGGTAGAGTGGACCAGGAGGGGGGTAGATGAGAAGTTGGAGGGGATGGTGATAGGGGCGGAGGGGACGGTGTGGGCAGAAGGGTGGCCGAGGGATTGTGCCACGGTTTTGTCGTAGTTGATCGCAAGGGCCAGGTCTGAACAGATGCAGTCGAGGAGGGTGAGCATGGTGCGGAGGTCTTCCTCGGAGGGGGCGAGCAGGGCGATGTCGTCGATGTAGAGAAGGAGGGGGAGTATGGTGGTCAAAAAGTCCTCGCGGGACTCAGGGGTGTACAGTTTTCCGTCGATC
>VFSX01000040.1:672753-682753 GCA_016618255.1 Chlamydomonas sp. UWO 241
CGTCCAGGCGTGTGCGCGAGGGGGGACGGCATATGTAGCCCGCGCCCAGCTCCTCACCTTGAGGACGCTGCAGCCGTTACAGAGCAGGAGCTGTGAGGGGGGCTGTATCAGTTCACTCACGCGTTTTTTTTATTACAGTTTTTACAAGTACGCGCCCGGAGGACCCCGGGGCGTGTTGAGTTGAAGCCAAGACTACACGTCTAGAGGACCTCTACTAGTAGAACCAGCAAGGCCACGCAGCGTGCCAGTCTACCGATCACTCACGCGGTGATCACAACGCGCGCGTGGCGTGTGCGAACACTTACATCTAGGCCTAGGCCTCTCCCTCTGCCCTTGACGGTTGACCATCTGCCCCTGGCGTCCCCAGGCGGGTGCCCCATGCATCCCTCCTTTATTCGATCAAGGCCAGCCCGCACGCCTCCCTCAGGGCCTGTGCAGGGCCTGCCGGCTAGAGACTAGTGTGCCGACACTCGCCACATCCGGCGTTGACGAGAAGACCACCTACCCTCCCATCGTGATGCGAGTGCCGCTGTCGCCGCGCCGGACTCTGTGATGCGCGCTGTGGGTGATGAGCCCAGCGAGGATAATAAGGAGGAGCCTCAGATTGCGAAAATGAGGGCCGGAGCAGGGCCGGAGCCTCACATCCGCAAACATTTGTATTGTTATGGCGGAACTCTAGTGCAGTGACTCAAGTGTGCGGCACATGCGTGCCGGCCCCTCGAGGTTGACCCTTCCTTCGCCTCCTCATGACACCCCCCCCTGCCTCGTATCGGGTGGCTCTCAGAAATCAGGATCGCGCAGGATGTGCAGTGCCCATGATGGTGCCACCTGCACTTCTGCTGAGAAAGCAGACCCCAGAAGCCGGAACAGATCCGGAATGGGACCAGCTGTTGAGATCGCGGTCTGGTTCTGAGCATGGCCGTCAGCCAGGTCGCCCAGTGCACGTGCTGCTGCCGTATGCACATCTGCCGACAACTCGGGACTAAGCAGCACCAGAGCCGGAACGGCGCCAGCGGCGGCGGTGATCAAGGCCTGGTTCTTAGCATGGCCGTCAGCCAGGCGGTACAGTGCACGTGCTGCTGTCTGCACGTCTTCCGGCGAGTTGAAACCCAGCAGTCGCACCAGAGCCGGAATGCCAGCCATGGTGGCCTGGTTCTGCGCATGCTTGGCAGCTACCTTGCGCAGTGCACTTGCTGCCATTATCCGCACGTATGCCGACAACTCGGCCTGGTTCTGAGCATGGTTGAAAGCCAGGTCACCCAGTGCACGTGCAGCCCTTGCACGCACGCATGCCGGCGACTCGGGACCCAGCAGCCGCACCAACCTGACCTTCCGAGACTCCATTGTAGAGCATACGATGCAACCAAAATGCCGCATCATCCTGCATTTCGGGCGCGATACTGAGCTGCAGCTCGTGCACCAGGAGCCGGAATGGCGCCAGCGGCGGTGACGGCATCCTGGGCTTTCAGATCTCCATTGAAGAGCATAAGATGCAGCCAAAATGCCGCATCATCCTGCAGTTTGGGCGGGATACTGGGCTGCAGCTCGCGCACCAGGCCTTCGACCTCAACAGACGACGGCGCTGCCAGCTGGGTACATGTCATGCTGCAGGCCTTCCACCTGGGCGTTGAGAGCGGGCAGGCACCCACGCAGGCCGAGCTTCTGGAGCTTGGTACATGCTGCCAGGGGAGCCAGGCTGCAGACTTGGATGTTGCCGGCCATCCACAACTCCTCGAGTGTCTCGCTGCAGGCTGCGAGCGGCGACAGATCTGACACGCTCACGCATCCGGGCATCCATAGGCACCTGAGCTGCGCACAGTTGCGCAATATGTCGATGGAGCACGGGTCGATGCAGCCACTGAGGTCGATCACTCGGAGCGTTGCTGCCACGCCGCTGCTGAGCGTCGTGGCCGGCATGTCCCACGGCCGCGCCACGCCTGCGGCAGCTCGCGGGGCCTGCGCATGTGGTTGTCACCCACTGTTCAGGAGGCATTCCCATAACTTAGACTGGCATGTGTGCAGTGCCAGAGATCCAGTTGCCATGCGAGGGATCGGCGTGCACAGCAGAGAGAGCATGTCACCAAGCGCCCATGCGACGCGCCCATGCGACGCATGGCGTGCCCCCTCCTCCCCACCTTGCGCACGGTGAGGCTCGTCAGGCGTGTCAGTGCCGTCGTGGCCAGCGGTGCAAGATCGGCGGCGTCGCTCACGGCCAGCAGCGTGAGGTGGGCGACGCGAGGCCACAGCAGCAGCGCGGTGGTGAGCGCATCGGGGGAGAAGCCGCAAGCGGGGCTGAACACCACCTCGATCGACTCATCCACCAGCCCCCGCAAGGCGATGCTCACGCCGCGCAGGGCGGTCTTTCTGTCGCGGTCCAGCCAGCGCCACAGCTCGAGCCACAGATTGGGGGAGAAGAGGACCGCATGGGCTTTTTCAGTCGAAGCTGCAGCTGCAGCAGCCGCCACCTCTGCAGCTGTTTCGTGCGTCTGCATTGCCATAAAATTGATGTGCGCGACGTCGTGTGCTTGTGGGTTGTGTGTGCTTGTGGGTTGTGGGGAGGTTGTCCATACTAAATGACGCGTGGAAGGGAAGTCGGGGGGCCGATGCACGTGCTGTGAACTGAGTGGAACTCTCCTTCAAGATTATCTTGCCTGAGCGATTCCCTGAATGTATGGTCTTGTGTGTGCCTCCTTTGTTCAGGGGCTGTGGAAGTCGAAAGTGTGCCACTCGCACTCGTGATGCCCACGGCCACGCAGCGATCAACAGCGGTGCTTAGAGTCCAGGCACCACCTAAGCGCCGTGTTGCAAGCCCGTGAGCTGACAGTTTACAACATGCATCATCAGGGCGTTGTTTTGAGGGAGCTGCCTCGTGAGGCGGGCTGCACTAACAGCAGCCCGTTTGTAAGTGAGCCACGCCGACGAGCTTATGAGCTTCAACCCCATTGAAGCTGATGATCATGATGGGTGTTACAGTCGTGTGCACACGTGTGACGCACTTTCAGGCAGCATATTCGACCTTGCTCGGGCGTTTAGCGCCCAAGCACTATAGCTACAGACGGGACAGACGGAGCCATCCGCAGTTCAGGCAGGCGGGTGAAGCGAACAGTCCACAGCGCGCAGCCGCAGCAGGCATGGCGGGCACGTGCGCCATTTGTGTGCTGCCCGTTGCGTGCACTGCACAGAGAACGCCCCACCCGGTAGCGTCGTCGTGCGCCTACCACTCTGTGCCGGTGCTTGGAGGAGCACCCGGGCCCGACGGCTGGGTGCATGGTCTGCTGGGTGCATGGTCTGCTGGGTGCGTGGTCCACTCGGAGCCCGCTACCCCCATCTCTATTGGCCGCTGGTGCGGGCGGCACGGCATGGCACAATCAGCATGTAACTGCACCCTGGCTGCAGGTGCTCGTTGGCCGGGCCCAGCAGCGCCATCACCCTGCGCCATGCATGGCACGAGGAGGCACATGGTCTGCGGGGCCAACGCCCCACAACTTCCCCCCGCGGCTGCAGGTGCCCGTTGGGCAGGCCCAGCAGCTCCATTTCCCTGTGCATACTCGCGGCGATTGTGCCTCTCATTGTATTGCCACTGGTACAACCCAGCTCGTGTGGGCCTCACGGCGCGCCACGGTCAGCGTCGCCATCGGCGTCACCAGTGGCGCCCCTCCCTTCCCCCCCCCCTTGCTGCAGGTGCCCATTGGGCAGGCCCAACAGCAGCCATTGCCCTGTGCTCATGACCCCTGGTAGGCTGGCGCGCTGCATGGCCTTGCGGGCTCTCCTAGTAGAGCCCCCCCTAGACGTGTAGTCTAGGCCTTCACTCACGCTTCGGGGTCCTCCGGGCGTGCACGTGCAAAACCTGCAAAACCATGCTGATGACGATGCACGAGATGTGCACCATCGTGCCCCTCTCCAGGCGCGCCCCCCACCCCCCTTCCTATCAGCTCGGTCCACTGAGAGCACACACACGCACACACACGCGCACACACACACGCACACACACAGGGGGTGTGGGTGGGTGTGGGAAGGGAGCCAGCGCTGCGTGAGCACATCGTGATTGGAGTGCAGTCAGGCGTGCCGCAGCATCAGGAGTGCAGGGACAGGAGCATCAATAGTCGAGGGACGGGAGCTGATGGAGGGCACACACACCGCCTGGTTCCGGCAAGCGGTGGATGTTCATAGCGAGCGATGGCGATTTCACAGCGAGCGCAACAGGAGGTGCACAAGACACGAGTGGCGATGAGCAGCGGTCTGCAGTTGGATTGATTACAGGGAGCAGGCCGATGACCACTGGGGCTGTCATCTACCATGAGAGACTAAAAGGCGAGGGAAAGCCCCCCCCAAAACCATCCGCTTATCTGGCGCCTGGTTTTGGTTGGTTCGGCAGAGGTCGAGCAGGCGTGCGTGCATCCGCCTTCTTCACGTGTCGGCTGGAAAGCCGAGCCCTGCCCCTCCTACTCATCATCGTGTGCCGCTCAGTCGTCATTATATTCCCAGATAAGCTAGCTATAGTGCGCCTTGTGCTGCCGCCTGCACAGCTGTGATTCAGAGGATGCGCCAGAGCCGCCGGATTGGCGCCGGCAGCAGCAATGGCGGTCTTGTTCTGAGCTGCAGCCAGGTTGCCAAGAGAGCCTGCCGCTGCCTTCTGCATCAGAGAGGATTGAGGCTCAGCAGGTGCATCAAAGCCGGAAGGGCGCTAGCCGCGGCAATGGCTGCCGTGTTCTGAGCATCGTTGCCAGCCAATTTGCCCAGTACACGTGCTGCTGCACCCTGCACGTGCGCCGGGATGTCCGGCGCCATCAGCTGCAAGAGAGCCGGAATGGCACCAGCGGCAGCAATGTTGGCCTGGTTCAGAGCGTGGTCGGCAGCCAGGTTGTCCAGAGCTCCTGCCGCGCTGGCCTGCATGTCTGCCGTGGAGTCAGGTCCCAGCAGGCGCAGCAGAGCTGGAATGGCGCCAGAACGTGAGATCGCGGCCTGATTCCCAGCATTGCCGCCAGCCAGAGACCCCAATGCACCTGCCGCTGCTTCCCGCACGTCTGCCGTTGACGCGGGGCCCAGCAGCTGCACCATAAGCAAAATGGCACCAGTGGCACTGATGAAGGCCTGGTTCTGAGCATGGTTGGCTGCCAGTTTGTTCAGAGTACCTGCCGCTGTCCGCTGCAGGTAAGAGGAGGATTGAGGCCCCAGCAGTTTCACCAGAGCCGGAATGGCGCCAATGGCAGCAATAGTAGTCTGGTTCTGAGCAGGAAGCCCAGTGCACCTGCTGCTGGCCACTGCACGTCAACCGTGGACTCGGGACCCAACAGCCGCACCAGAGACGGAATGGCGCCAGCGGCGGTGACGGCATCCTGGACTTCCAGCCCTCCATACGAGAGGGCATACGAGAGCATACGATGCAGCCGAAATGCCGCACCATCCTGCATGTTGGGCGGGATGTTGGCCTGCAGCTCGTGCACCAGGCCTTTGAGCTCAACTGACGACGGCGCTGCCAACTGGGTGCATGCCACCTTCAGGCCTTCCACCTGGGCGTTGAGCGCGGGCAGGCACCCACGCAGATCGAGCTTGCGGAGCTTGGTGCATGCTGCCAGAGGAGCCAGGCTGCGGACAGGGACGTCACCAGCCATCCACAGCTCCTCGAGCGTCTCGCTGCAGGCTCCGAGCGGCGACAGATCCCACACGCTCGTACACTTAGGCATCCACAGGCACCTGAGCTGCGCACAGCTGCGAACGAACTCGATGGAGCGCAGGTCGATGCAGCCGCTGAGGTCGATCACTTGAAGCGTTGATCCCACGCTGCTGCTGAGGTGAACGGCCAGCATGTACCGATGACGCGCCTCAAGTATTGTGTATTTGACAGCTGGGGACAGCCGGGCCGGCGTTGCACACGTGGTTGGTCACCCACTGTTCACTGGAGGCATGCATGGATAGCTGGCATGCGTGCAAGTACAAGAGGTGCAGGAACATGCGAGGGAGCGGCATGTACAGCGCAGAGCATGCCAAGCGCCCATGCAGCGCGCCCATGCGACATGGCGTGCCCGCCTTCCCCCACCTCGCGCACTGTGAGGTTCGTCAGGCGTGCCAGCGCCGCCGTGGCCAGCGGTGCCAGATCAGCGGGGTCGCTCACTGCCAGCAGGGTGAGGTCACGGACGCGAGGCCACAACAGCAGCGCGGTGCTGAGCGCATCGGGAGAGAAGCCGCATGCGGGGCTGGCAAACAGCTCAATCGACCCATCCACCAGCCCTCGCATGGCGACGCTGCCGACAGGAAGAGCGGCCTTGCTGTCGCGGTCCAGCAACGGCCACAGCTGCTGGAGCCACAGATCGGGCGAGAAAAAGACTGCATCTGCACTCGCGTTCGCTGCCTCAGCAGCCTCCAACCCTGCAAGCGTTTGGTTTGCCTGCATCGCGCACGTTGTAGTCGTCGAGTGTTGCCCTCGACTCAAAGTCGAGGAGTGTGGGCCAGAGGGTGTGAAGGAAGTTGGAAGGCTCATTTGGATCGCACTCGCTGGCTGTAGCCTTTTCGGGTTTTGTGTCTCAGGGTCTAGGCGCCCCCGTTGTGTTACGATTTCGACGACTATGCTGGCTCCCCCTCCACAGCTATACTATCACTAGCACACAGGCAGGGGGCAGCTGGAGGCAGCAGGAGCAGGCACTCGCAGGCAGCCAAGAAAACTTTTTAGCAGGCAACCTCTTTTTATTACAGCAACGCCGCAACAACGCGCCGACAGTGTCACAATGAGTCGAAACGGTCGTGATGCTGCGACACCCCAACACTAGGGGGGACTGTTGCAGTGGCCATCAAAACGATCACGGTCAACGGTCAATACAACGGTGCGACTCGCAGTACTGCAGCTGATGGTCGAGTCTTGACTTCCCGCCAGAGCCACCCATACACTTCCCGCCGGAGCCACCCATACACCCCACCCCCCAGGCATCCTGCACCCGCACCCCATGTGTGCTCGCAGGAGCCCTCTACGTGTTCTCCCTAGGAAAATGGAGCGCGCCGCGTCAATGGAGCGCGCCAACAGCGGCAGCGTCGCTGCCTTAGTACCCCACGGGTCCGTCTCAACATCCGGGCGTATCGAAAACATGGCCCAGCAGGCCGCAGAGGGCTGACGGCCCTCTGCCTTCCAACCATCTCGGGCCTCTTCAGTACCCCAAGTGTGCCCGCAGCACCGCCTGGACCCCCTTCACACTGCTGTGACAGCGCTCCCCGCCAGCGCCCACGCGGCCGCGAACACGAGCAGCACGCCCAGGCCGGGCATGTCGCCGAGCGCCGTCATGCTCGCAGCGCACAGCATCAGGGCGGGCGCAAGAGACGGCAAGAAGCAGGGTGTGGCTGGTTGGTTGTGTGTGGTGAGGCAGGCAGTGTAGAGCAACAGCACGGCAGAGAGAGAGAGAGAGAGAGAGAGAAACGGCCGTGACAGGAAGCTGCGGAGACGGCCTCGACCTGGCCACTATAAGAAGCTGGAAGGAGCAGGCAGAAGCAAGTGGGGCTATCAGGTCTGCCTCGCTGCACATTCCCAAGGTGGAGCGTATGCCCGGGGAACAGGTGCTGGGCTCGGCGTCCTTGCCACTGCTCCACTACTCGAGCTTGTCCATCAGATCTGGACACTGTGCTGTGCGGCCAGGACAAAAGGCTAGGAGGTTGTAAACGACACGAGTGGCGGAGACAGGGATCCTCCAAGGTCGGCATGAGATTACATTCTGTTGGCGCTGCGGCATATGTTGAGGCTGATGCCTCCATTCGCGCATATGTGAGGAAGTTCGGCGGACGCAACGTGGCGTGTTTTGGGAGCACCGACAGCGGAGAGGAATGTGGAAACAGCGTCGGGAACAACAAACTCGACGGCCATGTGTTACAACTGGGCTTACCTAGTTACTGGCCCAGTGGGAGGCGCCCGTGCAACGAACCATTTCGGCGAGTCACAACCCTCTCTCTCTCTCTCTCTCTCGACACGGCTCGTGCGAGCCATGCACACGCACGCGTGCAGCTATCCCTTGATTCCCTGGGGAGCCCCCCCCCCCCCCCCCCCCCCCCTCCCGCGCTCCCACTTGCACTCGCACGCCAGACCGCGCGCATCGGGCGCACGTGCCCGACTTTTAGACTCGGAACTGAGCGTCGAGCACAGATGCAGATCCAACTGGCCAGCAGGCGGCAAGGTGAGTGGCGCGAGCCAGCGCCAGGCTCGAACGCGCCAGGCTCGCACGAGCGTGCTGGGTTCGCTGGCGCGCGTCGCGCGTTGGGCGCGCGTGCCGTTCGCGTGCCCCCGCCTGGCTGGGCTCTGTGAAGAGCGCCCACAGGCACACGTCGAGCGCAGCAGCCGAGGCGCAGCGCGGCGCAGGATCTGTTGACGAGCCCCACGCCCACAGACGGCTCACAGTGAGCGCTCACAAGCACGCGTTGAGTGCGCAGCAGAGGCGCAGCGCGGCGCAGCATCTGTCGACGAGCCTCGCACCCGCGCCCATGCGACAGGCGGCTAACGAAGCGCGCTCACAAGCACGTGTCGAGCGCAGCAGCCGAGGCGCAGCGCGGCGCAGCATCTGTCGACGAGCCTCGCGCCCGCGCCCATGCCACAGGCGGCTCACAAAGCGCGCTTACAAGCATGCGTCGAGCGCGCAGCAGAGGCACAGCGCGGCGCAGCAGCCGGCTGCGAGGCCCGCGCCCGCGCCCATGCCGTTATCCTGCTGCCCCTGCTGCCCCTGCTGCTGCGGGTAGCCCTGCTGGGGGTACGGCTGCTGCACGTTGCCGTACTGCGTCGGGGGAGGCGCGCCATAGCCGGGCTGGGGGTAGCCTGCGGGGGTGGCGCGGGGCGTGTGTGTGTGGGGGGGGTGTGGGTGGGTAGGAGGTGCGCGCCCGATGAATTTTCAGAGAGGAGGGGGGAGGCGGTTGCAGTATGCTCGGATGAGTGTCAGGCCCACGCACGCATCCCCCCTCCCCTAGTTGACGACTCAGCGGAGGGAGGCTAACTGACGCAGGTGCCGCGCGCGCACGAGTGTGCGTTCAGACCCAGGCACCCATCGCAGCGCAGCGCACGCAAACGCGCAAACGCAGCGCACGCGCACACACGCGCACGCACACAGCGCACACGCTCATACACGCACAGACACAAGCGCAGCGCACGCACAAACGCAGTGCACGCACAAACGCAGCGCACGCACACATGCGCACGTACTCGCACTCACACAGCGCACGCACTCACACAGCGCACGCACACACGCACGCGCACACTCACGCAAACAGACCAACGACTAGGACGCACCTGCGGGTGGTGGGTAGCCTGTGGGGCCGCCCTGGGCGTATCCGCCCTGGCCACCCTGGTCATACCCCTGCGGAGGGTAGCCCGACCCGCCTCCCTGGGCCGGAGGGTAGCCTTGCGCGGGGTAGCCAGTCGCAGATGGGTAACCGTTCGCGGCCGGGGGATACCCCTGCTGGGGGTAGCCAGAGGGGTCTTGGGTGCCTGGGTAGTAGCCTGCGTGCGTACGTGTGTGTGTGGGGTAGGGGGGGGTGGGGGGGTGCGGGTGGTCGGCGCGTGCGGGTGCATGTGCGTGCATGTGTGTGTGCGCTTGCTTGCACGATTTGTACGCGTGTGCATGGTGCATGGTGCATGGTATGGTGCATGCGAGCAAGCGTTCGTGCATGGAAGGGGGAGAGGCATCCATGCGGCCAGTCTTGTGCTTGTACCACCCAGGCGCGTATGCGAACGCATTGGCAGTTCATTATCATGAGATGGGTGGGTCAAGGGGTCTTAGGTGCTGTGCTAGGTGCTGGCCATTCCCCCCCGTTCCCCCCCGTTCCCGTTCTTCGAGGGACACAATCACCGCTGGCGCTCCTCTGATCCCTGGCGCCTCTCTGACCCCGGGCCCTACTCCATGGTAGTAGGAGACGAGGAGGCCACTGAGGAGGCCGCGGGTCGCGCACAACGAAGCCACTCACCGGGCTGTGGTCCTTTGTTGTCCGCCATGGGATTGGGGTATGGACTGACAGAATTCTTTGAAGGGGAGGCCATCAA
>VFSX01000040.1:687753-690253 GCA_016618255.1 Chlamydomonas sp. UWO 241
GGTTGGCCTTTGCGAATACGTAGCGTTTGAGACCACCCCGCGAAGCTGAAAAACTCATATAAATTGTCGAAGATTGCGATTTGGGGCGTCAAAACGACGAAGAAACGTCGAAAAAGACCCCGCAAATTGGATAACACAATTATAGTTTCGACCTCCCCCCCCCGGAAAGACACAATGTGGACGCCACGCCTGGACACGATGCTTGATCTCACGTGCCTGTGGCGTCGGGGTGTGTGTCCGCAGGCTGGTGCTTCGAGGGCCAGTCGACGCTTCCCCTCTCGTCGGCATGCGTCCTCAGGTGGGGTTTTGGGGTTGAGGGTTACGGGATTTAGGGTGAAGCGATAGGCCATCAGCAGCTAGGCGAAACTAGTGGCACTCGTTCTGATTGGAAGACTTTTTCGGACACGGCGTTTGAGCGTGCTCAGGATAGGGTCGGGTGGAGAGCCGTGGTGTACGGTCCGGCTGCCCCTCAGGCGCCGGCCCCTCCACCACGGCGGTCAAGTAGATTGGCAAGCGCCACTTGACCCCCTATCCCCTAGAAGCAGTTAGGACCTATTTTGGAGGCGTCGCACAATAGCTCTCCTTTTTGCTCTGGGACTACACGTTGGCAGGCAGCCGGCTGGTGGCTACCGCCCCTCACAAGTAATTGTTAGGGCCAGAACTGGACTTGGGTCTAGGCGGTGGTACTAGGACTAGAGGTAGTCTTTGCTGGAAAGCCGATGTAACTGTAACTGATAGGCCATCCCCACCCAACTGTGACCAAAATGTGGCCACACCCAAAATTCCAAAGTCGACAAAACGGCCTCATCGCGCGTGCAGAATGACTTCTCGACACGTAATATAGACATGCGTGTCGAGATCGTGTGCTGGGATACGTCGTGGGGCCGTCACGGGCCTCGCGGAGCGCCATGCAACAGTCGCACCCAAGCCCATGCCGCGCCGCTGGGGGGCGCCAGCCCCCCGCGACGCCTCCTACCGATCGGTACCACCCGTGGCATGAACTTGACGAGGCGCTGGGTCCCGTGCCGTGCCGCGTTGCCGCGGTCGCTGTGCTGGGCGACACCAAACTTTCGGCATGTTTTGCGGCGGCGCCTCTGGACCAAATCCACTTTTGACGCGTGCTTTTTAGTGGCCGCCAATCTCATTTAGACGCATGCGTCGTGGGTGACCGTGGCTTGGAGAGACGGTGAAATGCGGAACGAAATCGTTTGGCGTCAAACGTTGCACGTCACGGTTGCGTTTCACGCCAAACGGTTTCGTTCCGCATTTCACCGTCTCTCCAAGCCACGGTCACCCACGACGCATGCGTCTAAATGAGATTGGCGGCAACTAAAAAGCACGCGTCAAAAGTGGATTTGGTCAACCAGGGAAGCCACAAGAAATTCCCAAAGTTTGGTGTCGCCCGTTTTGGCCACTTTGTCCCCTGGGGTGGGCCCAGGTTGGGTGGGGATGTTTTAGGTTTGGGGGCTGTAGGGTTGAGGGTTGGGGGTGGAGGTGGGGGTTAGGGATTAAAAAAAACCCTAAACCCCAACATAAATATGTCTTGGGGGTTTAGGGGGCCAGTCGACGCGTCCCCCCTTGTCGGCATGCGCCCCCAGGTGGGGTTTAGGGTTTAAAGGCGTGGGATTTAGGGTTTAGGGTTTGGGTTTTCGGGTTTAGGATTTTCGGTTTAGAGTTTAGGGTTTAGGGTTTAGGGTATAGGGTTAAGGGTTTTCGGGTTTAGGGTTGAGAGGACCAGTCGACGCGTCCCCCCTCGTCGGCATGCGTCCCCAGGTGGGGTTTAGGGTTGAAGGTTTTAGTGTTTGGGGGGGCCCCTGGGGGGGGGGGAGGGGGGGCAGGTGAGCCGAGTCAGGAGCTCTCGCTC
The DNA here is from genome assembly GCA_016618255.1 of Chlamydomonas sp. UWO 241. Lineage (NCBI taxonomy): Eukaryota > Viridiplantae > Chlorophyta > Chlorophyceae > Chlamydomonadales > Chlamydomonadaceae > Chlamydomonas > Chlamydomonas priscui. The sequence goes on from VFSX01000040.1 coordinate 689,618, forward strand.
AGAGCACCCACACACGCATGCACACACACACACACACACGTGCATGCAGCTGTGTGGGCTTTGCTCCCTCATACTCGGCGGCTGTGTCTGCGTGGAGCCGCTGCTCACACACACACACACACACACACACACACACGCGCACACACACGCACATGCACAAAACACACACACACACACACACACGTGAGTGCAGACACACACACACATACACGTGCACGCACACGCACGCACGCACACACACACACACACACGCACACACACACACACACACAGCTGCGTGGGCTCCGATCCCTCGTCCTCGATGGCTGCGTTGGTGTGGAGCCGCTGCTAGCGTCGCTCTCCGATCTATCTGGACTGACGCTCCTGCGGGTTGCCAACCTTGACTTTGCGTGGTGGGCGGCGACTAGCCAGGTGGTTGTCTGGGGTTTAGGTGTGGTGTCGAGGGTTCAGGGTTTTAGGCCAGGTGGGGTCGGTGTTTGAAGGTTTCGCTGCACTTTCTGATGTACTGGGGTTGACGTTCCTGCGGGCTGCCAACCTTGACTTTGCGTTGTGCGTCGCAGCTAGCCAGGTGGGTTCTATGACTGAGGGTTTTCCAGGGGGGGGGGGGGGGGAGGGCAAGGGTTGTACGGGGAACTA
>VFSX01000040.1:695253-700253 GCA_016618255.1 Chlamydomonas sp. UWO 241
GCGCACACTGCCGCGCCATGCCCACGCGCACTCCCTACCACTGTCCTATCACAGGCTCTTCTCCCTGCGGCTGTGCAGCGCGCTTGTGCACCACACAACCAGAGCCATGTGCCGAGCCTGCCTTGCCTCGCCTGCGCATGCCCTGCCTGCACACACTGCCGCGCCATGCTTACGCGCACTCCCTACTACTGTCCTATCACAGGCTCTCCTCCCTGCGGCTGTGCGGCGCGCTTGTGCACGTCACAACCAGAGTGTGCCGAGCCTGCCTTGCCTCGCCTGCGCATGCTCTGCCTGCGCACACTGCCGCGCCATGCCCACGCGCACTCCCTACCACTGTCCTATCACAGGCTCTTCTCCCTGCGGCTGTGCAGCGCGCTTGTGCACCTCACAACCAGAGCCATGTGCCGAGCCTGCCTTGCCCCGCCTGCGCATGCCCTGCCTGCGCACACTGCCGCGCCATGCCCACGCGCACTCCCTACCACTGTCCTATCACAGGCTCTCCTCCCTGCGCCTGCGCGGCGCGCTCGCACACCTCGCACCAGAGCCCGCGCGCCGCTGCGTCGCGTGCGTGTCGGAGCGGCTGCCGGGTCTGAGGCGGCTCGACCTCAGTGCCAACGCTCTGTCGGCTTCACTTGTGGGCGATCTGTCGCGGCTGACGGCCCTGCAGCAGCTGCAACTGCAGGTGTGCTTGGTCGGTTGTGTGTGTGTGTGTGGTTGGTTGGTTGGTTGGGCCACATCAGAGGCTGTTCGGCAACAGTAGAGGCAATATCAGAGGCCAGAATCCCTGCAGCAGCTGGGACTGCATGTGTGGGTGGTCGGTTAGTTGGTTGGGTGGTTGGGTGGTTGGGTGGGCCACATCAGAGGCTGTTCGGCAACAGTAGAGGCAATATCAGAGGCCAGAATCCCTGCAGCAGCTGCGACTGCATGTGTGGGTGGTCGGTCGGTTGGATGGGTGGGTGGGTGGGCCGCATCAGAGCAGAGCAGAGGCCACATCAGAGGCAGAAGCCACATCAGAGGCCGCCAGAATCCCCTGAAGTCACGCCCTGTGAAACCGCCTGTCACAGGACAATGTTCTGACCTGCCACCCAAAACAATGACCTACCTGCACCCCAACTGACTGACTGACTGATCGATTGACCGACTGACCGCCCGCCCGCCTGCCTGCCTGCCTGCCTGTCTGCCTGCCTGCCTCGCTGCCTGCCTGCCTAACCTGCCTGCCTGCCTGCCTTGCTGCCTGCCTGCCTGCCTCGCTGCCTGCCTGCCTGTCTAACCTGCCTGCCTAACCTGCCTAACCGCCTAACCGCCTAAGCGCCTGCCTGCCCAACTAACTAACTTACTAACTGGCTGGCTGACTGACACAGGACAACGTTCTCACCGACCTTTATCATAAAGCCCTGACCAAACTCCACCCTGGCTCGCTGCCTACCTGCCTGCCTGACTGCCTTACTGGCTGCCTTACTAACTTCGACTGCCCGACTGACACAGGACAACGTTCTCACCGACCTGCCTCCCGGCCTCATCCGCTTGGGCGCGTCCCTAGAGCTGCTCGACCTGCGGCACAACCGGCTGCAGCAGGTGCGCTGCTGCTGCTGCTGCTGCTGCTACTGCTGGTATAGATGCTGTAGTCAGGGGCACCTCTGAACGCATAGAAGACGGTGTGGGCGCGTAGCAGCGCCAAGTACCTTGCTAGGATGACTGGCTGATGGTAGGAGACACCCACTCTGCATGGACGCTAGGCTTTGGGGTTCAAGGTGTAGGGGTTGAGGTTCAGGTTTTAGTGCCACCTCCACACCGTCCACACCGTCCACACCAATGCTGCAGGTGCCCCTCGTTGCCCGCTCCACACACTCTCTCCACACCTCGCTCCCCGCATCCCACACCCCACACCCACTTCCCAACCCAATCCTTTCGCACCTGTGCCATATATACCACACCAATGCTGCAGGTGCCCCTCGTTGTGCGCTCCCTCGTCTCCTCGACACCCACTCTGCCTCGGAGCCAACTCCGTCTCGCTGCAGCACACTCTTTGACACCCGTCCTCCCAACACTGATGCCGCAGGTGCCCCTCATTGTGAGCTCCCTCGTCTCCCTCCACACCCTCTCTGCCTCGGGGCCAACTCCGTCTTGCTGCAGAACACCCCTTTACACCGGCCCATCCAAAACCGATGTTGCAGGTGCCCCTCGCTGCCCGCTCCGCACACTCTCTCCACACCGCGCTACCCGCACCCCACACCCTACACCCCACACTTTCAACCCAATCCTTTCACACCGATGCCGCAGGTGCCCATCGTTGTGCGCTCCCTCGTCTCCCTCTACACACTCTGCCTGGGGGCCAACCTGGTGTCGACGCTCCCCCACTGGCTCTCCGAGCTGCAGCAGCTGCGCAACCTCGACGTGTCGCGCCAGGTGCGTGTAGCTGTCAGCTCTTTTGAGATTCAAAGCTGCGAGTGATATATCATGCCTCATATGGCGGCAGTATGGTGTTGACGCTCCCCCACTGGCTCTCTGAGCTGCACCAGCTGCGCAACCTCGACGTGTCGCGCCAGGTGCGTGTAACTGTCAGCGCTTTTGAGATTCAAAGCTGCGAGTGATATATCATGCCTCATATGGCGGCAGTATGGTGTTGACGCTCCCCCACTGGCTCTCTGAGCTGCACCAGCTGCGCAATCTGCATGTGTCACGCCAGGTGCGTGCCGTCGTCAGCGCTTTTGAGATTCAAAGCTCCCACTCATATTTCACGTAGGCAATATCGCGCCGTATATATATCAACATCAACATCGCGCCGTATACATGTCAACATCAACATGGCGGCAGTATGGTTGGGCGGTGGCGACGCCGCCCACACTGGCTCTCTGAGCTGCACCAGCTGCGCAACCTGGACGTGTCGCGACAGGTGCGTGTCGCTGTCGTATTTTTTTTTTAAAGGAGTTCGTCGTTGTCCGCCGAGCATCCACTGAGTGTCCACCAAGTGTGAGAGAGTGGAAGTGTGAGAGAGTAAAAATGTGAGAGTGAGAGCGAGTGAAAGTGTGGGAGTAAAAGTGTCGTTGTGAGTGTTGCTGGCGTCGCCAGTGTGTTCAGTATAGCGTTTTTCAATATCATGGAAAGGGGGCTGCACAGCTGTGCAGCCTCGACGTCATCAGTGCTTTTGAAATTTAAAGCTGCGCTTCATATGCTTATGTGTGTAAGGGTCTAAACGACTATTATAGACTTTAGACTATTTTAGACTATTTTCCATATGAGACGACATATAATTAGGACCAGCCCAGGCCAACAGAAATCCTGTCAAATATGTCTGACTGCAGAATCCTGATGGAGAGAGCGGAAGGAACATATCCACCAAGTTTCATCCGTATACACCCGTGGTTATTGGTTTTAGTGTGGATTGTAGTGACTATTTATAGTGGCTATAAATGACTATTTATAGACTATAAAGTCTTTGCTGGAAAGCCGGTGTAACTGTAACTGTAACTGTATAAAGTCTTTCTGTGGTAGTCTTTGCTGGAAAGCCGATGTAACTGTAACTGTAACTGTATAAAGTCTTTCTGTGGAGAACATAGACTATTATCTGGACCCTTATATGTGTGGCGGCGACATGTTGGGTAAGTCTCGCGTGCGTATGACGACTGCACACGTGCCTCAACAACCCCTTGCACACCGTTTCTACGTATGGCAAAGAGCGACGCCCCCCCCCTGCTTCCCTACTGCCAACACCTGCAACGGATCAGCCCAACTCACGAGCCACGCGTCGTGAAATATCGAGATTTCTGACGATGATGATGATGGGTTACACAGTCGTTTTTTTTTACCTAAACCTGCATTTAGGGTTTAGGGTTCAGGGTTTAGGGTTTAGTATAAGGGTTTTAGGGTTTAGGGTTTTAGGGTTTTAGGGTTTTAGTTTTTTTCTGTAGTATTTTCAGCACAGGGCACAACAGAACAAACACCACTCCAACACGTCCCTTCTCGCACCCAGGTCGCTCCCCCCCCCCCCCGAGGCCCGGGGGCCACGCCACTCAGCGGCGCCTCCCCCACTTGCCTACCAGCGGCGCTCTCCCCATACTCCCCCACTCCCCCAACACGCACCCAACACGTCCCTCCTTCTCGCACCCAGGTCGCCCCCCCCCCAAAAAGCTCTGGAGCCACGCCACTCGGGCGCCTCCCCCACTTGCCTATCAGCGGCGCCTTCCCCACACTTCCCCACTCCATCCAACACGCCCCTCCTTCTCCCATCCAGTTCGCCCTCCCCAGGGGCCCGGGGCTCATGCCATTCAGCGGCGCCTCCCCCACTTCCCTACCATTGGCGCCTCCCCCACTTGCCTACCAATGGCACCTTCCCAACACTTCCCCACTCCACCAACATGCCCCTCCCCCCTCGCACCCAGGTCGCCCCCCCCCCCCCCCGGGGCCCGGGGACCAGGCCACTCGGCGGTGCCTCCCCCACTTCCCTAACAACGGCGCCACTTGCCTTGCAATGGCGCCATCCCCACACTTCCCCACTCCACCAACACCCCCCTCCCCCTCGCACCCAAATCGCCCCCCCCCCGGAGCCCGGGGGCCAAGCCACTCGACGGCGCCTCCCCCACTTGCCTACCAACGGCCCCTTCCCAACACTTCCCCGCTCCCCCAACACCCCCTCCCCCTTGCACCCAGGTCGCCCCCCCCAGGGGCCCGGGGCCCATGCCATTCAGCGGCGCGTGGGACGTGCTCTGTGGCAGGCTGGCGGGGCGGCAGCGGGGACATGCAGCAACAGCGGCCAGCGGCCTTGCAGCAGCAGGCGCAGCAGGGGCAGCAGCGGCAGCAGCGGCAGCAGGGGCAGCAGAGGCAGCAGCGGCAGCAGCAGCAGGGGCGGCAGAAGGCGATCTGTCAGCGGGCGCCCCGCCGCCCTCCGCCGCCCCCCCTCCCGCGATCGACCTGTGGCGCTCCCTCCCCCCGGGCCTGCTCACGCTCCCGGGGCTTCGCCGCCTCGGAGTGTCGCGCCCGCTGCCTCCGCTGCTCCCGCGCCT
>VFSX01000040.1:705253-760253 GCA_016618255.1 Chlamydomonas sp. UWO 241
CACCCCTCCACAGTGCCATTGCGGAGGCGACTGTCAGGTGCGGCTGCTGTGGAGGCTGCACCCGCCACTCTGCACACACACCCTTCACAACCCTCCCTCCCCCACACCAGAGTGCGTGTGTTCACACCCGCTTGCCACACCCCACACCCCATGCCGCCACCCCCCCCACACACAGAGCCATGGTGGAGGGGGCTGCGTCGGATGCGGCTGCTGCGGGGGCTGCACCTGCTGCACTCCACCCACCCCTTCTCACACCCCTCCCTCCCCCACACCAGAAGTGCGTGTGTTCACACCCGCTTGCCACACCCCACACCCCATGCCGCCACCCCCCCCACACACAGAGCCATGGTGGAGGGGTCTGCGTCGGATGCGGCTGCTGCGGGGGCTGCACCTGCTGCACTCCACCCACCCCTTCTCACACCCCTCCCTCCCCCACACCAGAAGTGCGTGTGTTCACACCCGCTCGCCACACCCCACACCCCATGCCGCCACCCCCCCCACACACAGAGCCATGGTGGAGGGGTCTGCGTCAGATGCGGCTGCTGCGGGGGCTGCACCTGCTGCACTCCACCCACCCCTTCTCACACCCCTCCCTCCCCCACACCAGAAGTGCGTGTGTTCACACCCGCTTGCCACACCCCACACCCCATGCCGCCACCCCCCCCACACACAGAGCCATGGTGGAGGGGTCTGCGTCAGATGCGGCTGCTGCGGGGGCTGCACCTGCTGCACTCCACCCACCCCTTCTCACACCCCTCCCTCCCCCACACCAGAAGTGCGTGTGTTCACACCCGCTTGCCACACCCCACACCCCATGCCGCCACCCCCCCACACACAGAGCCATGGTGGAGGGGTCTGCGTCGGATGCGGCTGCTGCGGGGGCTGCACCTGCTGCACTCCACCCACCCCTCCTCGCACCCCTCCCTCCCCCACACCAGAAGTGCGTGTGTTCACACCCGCTCGCCACACCCCACACCCCATGCCGCCACCCCCCCTCCACAGAGCCATGGCGGAGGGCACTGCTTTGGGTGTGGCTGCTGTGGAGGCTGCACCTGCCATTCTCCACACACACCCTCCTCACACCCCTCCCACACACCAGAAGTGTGTGTTTTCACACTCGCTGGTCCACACACCGCATCCCATGCTGCCACTTACCAACCCACAGAGCCCGGGCTGAGGGGCCTGCATCGGATGCGGCAGCTGCCAGTCTCCACCCCCACAGGGCCCGGGCGGAGACTGCATCGGATGTGGCTGCTGTGGCCACTCCCTGCCACCCCTCCCCGACCCCTTCCTCCCACACGCCCGAGTGTGTGTTCACACGCGCTCGCCACACCCCACACCCCATATCCCACACATCCGAGTGTGTTGACACCTCACACCCCACACCCCACACTCCATACTGTCACCCACCAACCCACAGGGCTCGAGCAGAGACTGCATCGGATGTGGCTGCTCTGGCCCCTCTGCTGCCACTCTCCACCCCCCTCCTACCCCCCACACATCCGAGTGTGTTGACACCCCGCTCACCCATACCCCACACCCCTGCTGCCACCCACCTCCACAGGGCCTGGGCGGAGGCGGACTGCGTCGGGTGTAGCTGCTGCGAATCACCACTCTCCTCCCCACCCCCTTCACCCCACACACAACACCGGGAGTCCAGAGTGAGTGTTCACACCCCACTCTCCACCCACCCCACCGCCACCGCCACTTACCCCACAGAGCCATGGTGGAGGCGACTGCGTCGGATGTGGCTGCTGTGGAGGCTGCGCCTGCCGCTGCCCACTCCTCCTCTTCACGTCCCCCCTCCCGCACACCAGAGTTGTGTTCACACCCCGCTCGTCCACACCCCACAAACCACACACCACACCCCATACTGCCACCCACCCCCACAGAGCCATGGTGGAGGTGACTGCATCGGATGTGGCTGCTGTGGAGGCTGCGCCTGCCGCTGCGCACCCCTCCTCTTCACGTCCCCCCTCCCGCACACCAGAGTGTGTTCACACCCCGCTCGTCCACACCCCACACCCCACACCCCATGCTGCCACCCACCCCGGCAGGGCCATGGTGGAGGGGACTGCGTCGGATGCGGCTGCTGTGGAGGCTGCGCCTGCCACTCACCACCCCATCCCACCCCTCCACCCCATACATCCGAGTGTGTTGACACCCCGCTCACCCACAGGGCCCACACTCCACACCCCACACCCCATGCTGCCACTTCCACACCCACAGGGCCCGGGCGGAGGCGGACTGCGTGCGTGTGCGGCTGCTGCGAATCTCCACCCCCCTCACCAACTCCTCCCTCCCACACAACACCGGGAGTCCAGAGTGTGTTGACACCCCACACTCCACCCACCCCACCCCCACCGCCACCCACCCCACCCCCACTCCTACCGCCACCCACCCCCGCAGAGCCATGGCGGAGGCGACTGTGTCGGGTGCGGCTGCTGTGGAGGCTGCACCCGCCACTCTGCACACACACACCCCTCACACCCCTCCCTCCCCCACACCAGAGTGCGTGTGTTCACACCCGCTTGCCACACCCCACACCCCATGCCGCCACCCCCCCACACACACAGAGCCATGGTGGAGGGGGCTGCGTCGGATACGGCTGCTGCGGAGGCTGCGCCTGCTGCACTCCACCCACCCCTCCTCACCCCTTCCCTACCACACACCAGAGTGCGTGTGTTCACACCCCACACCCCACACCCCATGCCGCCACCCACCTTCCCACAGAGCCATGGTGGAGGGGTCTGCGTCGGATGCGGCTGCTGCGGGGGCTGCACCTGCTGCACTCCACCCACCCCGCCTCACACCCCTCCCTCCCCCACACCAGAAGTGCGTGTGTTCACACCCGGTCGCCACACCCCACACCCCATGCCGCCACCCCCCCCACACACACAGAGCCATGGTAGAGGGGGCTGCGTTGGATGCGGCTGCTGTGGAGGCTGCACCTGCCACTCTCCACCCCCCTCCTCACACCTCCCCCCTCCCAGACCAGAAGTGTGGGTTCACACGAGCTCGCCACACCCCACACCCCTTGCTGCCATCCACCCCCACAGAGCCATGGTGGAGGGGGCTGCGTTGGATGCGGCTGCTGTGGCGGCTGTGCCTGCTGCACCTGCTGCTGCGGGGGCGGCCCCGGTGCGGGCGCCGGCACCAGCGCGGGGCTAGGCGCTGGCAGCAGCAGCAGCGGCAGTGGGTCGTGGTGTGACGGGGGCTGCTGCGCCGCAGCGCGCCGCAGGGCCGCGCGGGGCGGTTGCAGCGGCGGCGTTCAGAGTGCTGGTGAGGAGGCCGGTGTGTGTGTGTGCGTGTGTGTGTGACGAGGGCAGCTGCGCCGACGCGCGCCGCGGGGCTGCGCGAGGCGGTGGCAGCGGCAGCTGCGCGGCGGGTGAGGAGGCCGGTGTGTGTGTGTGTGTGTGCGTGCGTACGTGCATGTGCGTCATGCAACGCAGCAGCAGCAGCAGCAGCACGCCTCACCGTTTCGGCCACCTCGCAAACCAGGTGGTGCGCCCAGCGTGGCGGGCGCTGGCGGAGGCTAGTCTGTCCTCCTTCGCTCTCACCCCGTTGCGTGCTTAGCCAGACCCTAGCTTGGCCAGCCCCTAGTCGCTTGGCCAGCCCCTAGCTTGGCCAGCCCCTACCACAGCCCCCTATATTGTTACCCCAGTGGTTCAAGCTACACCCATATCGTGATGGCTTTGTTACAATTTCGCGCGAATTGTGTTGCATCGTAACAAAGCCATTACACTGTGGGTGTAGCTTGTACCGCCGGGGTAACAATATAGGGGGCTGTGGTAGGGCAGCTAACCCCAATACCTACCCCCCACACACACACCAGGGATGTAAAGCACGGCAGTTTGGGACCATTAGTACTCGTATTAATTAATCAACGACCCATTTTGATTAGTACGGCATTATTATTTCGATAAATACGCCGAAAAGTGTGGGGAGCGTCACAGACCTCAATTCTGCATGGATTTGAAATCCAGGCACACGCGTGGACAGCCCTTCCTATCGGCTTTTCATTGCAAGTAGAATGGCTCAAAACCATGTGGAGGGGCGTGAGTTACGGCCGTTTTTGTGTGGCCGGTGTGGCACACCAACCAACCCTAATTCAGCGTTGCGATCGACTGCTCCGCCCAACTACGGACGGCGCTCATGCCCGAAGTCGACGAGATGGTGGATCTCTCTCCTCTCTCTCTCTCTCTCCCATGACCTCCTGCATCCCTACATGGGGCCTCCCTCCACTGAGCCCCCACTCGCCTTCCCCCCCCCACACTGTGTGGCACTGAGGGGCCTCCTCTTCTGAGGACCTAGGGCCCCGGGCACTGTGGTAAGAGCCTCAAACTGCTGGAAGTCTTGCTGGGGGCTGGGGAATGAGGACTGAGCGTGTGCACGCCTGTGGAAATGCTCAGAACAGCTGTAAACAAGGAGTTTGTACTTGCCGTACTTCTCGCGTATTTATCAGCCCATCCCATTAGTACCCCATTAATACTTCAAAAAGATATCGGCTTATTCTACCCGTACTAAGTACTTTACATCCCTGCCCCCCCCCACACACACACACACCAGTGTCTCCGTTAGCCAACACGCAGCCCGGAAAATGCACTTTCGGGTTGAGATTGGCCGATTTGGACAGGCGCGTCGTGTTGAGATTGCGCATATTTCGACCCGAAAAGTGTAAAATTTGGCGTTTTATCACCCCTTTCGCAAGAAATTGCCTCCGTCGGGTTGAGATTGGGGAGTGAGCCGTAAGGCCCAGGCTGAGCCATCATTCCCCCAAGATCCTTTGCGGAACCACTGACACACACACACACACACACACACACCCCTCACACAGAGCGGCGCCACACGTGACGGGCTGCAACAACACCCATGACCACCAAGTCCTCAACCCTGGACCCCAACCCCAACCCTCTCTAAGACCACGCCATCCTGCCTGTCACCGCAGCAAGTGCAAGCGCAAGCGGCGGACTGAGCCGAGCATTGCCATGGGCGTGCTGCACGACCGTGGCAGCAGCGGCGCCCATGACTGTCAAACCCTGGACCCTGGACCCTGGCCCTTGGACCCTGGCCAAATTCTCTTAAACCATGCCGCCTTGCCTGTCACTGCCCGCAGCAAGTGCAAGTGGTGGGCCCAGCCGAGCACTGCCGCGCGGCCGCTGCGCGAGTGCGGCAGCAGCGGCGCCCATGACTGTCAAACCCTGGACCCTGGACCCTGAACCCCGCACCCTGAACCCTGGACCCTGAACCCTGAACCGGGGAGCCTGGAGCCTGGACCTTGGACCCCAAACCAATCCCTCTAAGACCACGCCGCCATGCCTTTCACTGCCCCGCAGCAAGTACAAGTGCATCGAGCCGAGCACTTCCGCGCGTCCGCTGCGTGAGCGCGGCTGCTGCGGCTGCGGTCGACCTCGCTGCCGACTTTCCTGTGGCGTTCGGGCAGGGCGCGACCGAGGTGTGGGGTTGGAGCATGATTTAATGCTATAAAGTACATGTTAGGTATGCAAAAAATGCAAAAAAACGACAGTAAAAACACACCGTCTTGCTTGGCTATATACAGTCGCTGCAAGGGCCAACGGCTCCCCAATGTCTTATGCTAAAAATCTGCAAAAAAAAGGCCTTGCTTGGCTATACAGTCGTTGCAAGGGCTAACGGATCCCCAACGTCCACCTTTTGGCCCGCATGGGGACCCTTTTTGCTGGTTGTTCTAGGGGTGTCCAGGGAACGTGGCGTTCGGGCAGGGCGCGACCGAGGTGCGGGGTTGGGACATGCGCTTGGCTATAGCTAGGGATAGTTGCTCTTGGCTATAACTCTTGGCTGAAGTCTTGGCTATAACTATCCCTAGGGTTAGCTGCACTTGGCTATCACTACCCCTAGGGACAGTTGCAACCGTGCTAGGGGTTCTTGCCCCTGAGGTATAGGTATAGGAGTTGCAAAGGCCACCGGCTCCTCAACGTACGCCTAGGCCCCTTTGGACATATTATTATAGGGCTTTCTAGCTAGGGAGCGTGGCATCTCCGGGCCGTCGCCTGCCTTCAGGCTCTGTGTGAGGCCTCAGGGAGGATGGGGGAGGTGCGGGGTGCAGGCCCTGAGGGGGCATGGCGTTAGTTCAGGCTCCGCCTGCCAATTATAGAGACCCCAATACCTGCAGTGCTTGTATGTGCTCCGATGGTGTGCTCTGGTGATGCGCTCTCAGGATGTGCTCTGATGATGCGCGCTCTGCTGTGCTCTCGCGTGCTCTGATGATGTGCTGCGATGTGCTTTCCCCTTGTATTCGAACCCGCAGATCGCCGCCATCTCCGCAGCTGCCGTCGAGGCCGTCTCTCTCTAGATCTCTGCCGCGCTGTTGCTCCACGCTGCCTGCCACGCAGCACCCCGCATACCCAACTCACTCAACTCAACTCCCACCCTGATGATGATGATGGTGAATTTTACAGTCGTGTGTGACGCACCATACTCTTTCCTGTGTTGCGCCCAGGTCGCGGCTGTCTCCGCAGCTTCCTGTCGAGGCCGCCCCTCTGTCTCTCTGCCGCGCTGTCGCTCCGCACTGCCTGCCACGCAGCACCCACGCATGCAACCAACCACCCTGCTCCCTCCTGTGTCTTGCACCCAGGTCACGGCCGTCTCCGCGGCTTCCTGTCGAGGCCACCCTTCTGTCTCTCTGCCGTGCTGTCGCTCCGCACTGCCTGCCATGCAGCACCCACGCGTGCAACCAACCACCCTGCACCCTCCTGTGTCTTGCGCCCAGGTCGCAACCGTCTCCGCAGCTTCCTGTCGAGGCCGCCCCTCTCTCTCTCTGCCGTGCTGTCGCTCTGCACTGCCTGCCCCACCGCACCCACCCACCCACCCCAGCCAAACATTTGCTCGTGTCTCTTGTGCCCAGGTCGTGTCTCTTGTGCCCAGGTCGAAGGACGCCGATGCAGCTGCTGTCAAGGCCATCTCTCTGTGTTGCGCTGTTGCTGCGCGCCGCCTGCCACACTGCCACACTTCCTGCACCCAACCAACCAACCATCCAACCACCATCCTTTCTGCCTATTGTGCCCAGGTCGAGGACTGCGACGCAGCTTCCTGTCGAGGCCGTCTCTCTCTCTCTTTCTCTCTCTCTCTCTCTATATATATATATATATCTTTCTCTCTCTCCCTCTCTCTCTCTCTCTCTTTCTCTCTCTCTTTCTCTCTTTCTCTCTCTCTGCCGTGTTGTTGCTCCGCGCTGCCTGCCACGCACCACCCACCACTGCACCACCACCACCGCACCACCCGCCACCCCAGCCAACCACCCTGCTCCCTCCTGTTTCTTCCTGTTCCTAGGTCGAGGACGGCACCGCAGCTGCTGTCGAGGCCGTCTCCGCCGCGATGTTTGACGCGCTGTCCGCGACCGGCGCGTGGCTGCTCACGATGCTCGCGCCCGCCCTGATGCTGTGCGCTGCGAGCATGACGGCGCTCGGCGACGTGCCCGGCCTGGGCGTGCTGCTCGTCTTTGCGGCCGCGTGGGCGCTGGCGGGGATCGCTGTGAAGGGGGTCCAGGCGGTGCTGCGAGCACACTTGGGGTACTGAAGAGGCCCGAGAGGGTTGAAAGGCAGAGGGCTGTCAGCTCTGGGGCCTGCTGGGCCATGTGTTCGGTATGCACGGAGGTTGGTGAGACGGACCCGTGGGGTACTGAGGCAGCGACGCTCGCGCTGGCGGCACGCTCCATTAGCGCGGCGCACTCCATCGACCTTTGGAGACAACCTAGAGTGCTCCTGCGAGCACACATGGGGTGCAGGATGCCTGGGGGGGTGGGGTGTATGGGTGGCTCTGGGCGGGAAGTCAAGACTCGACCATCAGCTGCAGTACTGCGAGTCGCACCGTTGTATTGACCGTTGACCGTTTTGATGGTCACTGCAACAGTCCCCCCTAGTGTTGGGGTGTCACAGCATCACGGCCGTTTCGACTCATTGTGACACTGTCGGCGCGTTGTCGCGGCGTTGCTGTAATAAAAAGAGGTTGCCTGGAGCTTTGGAACTGTACGTGTGACCGCCAGAAGTGGATTGTAAAACTCTCATCATCATCATCATTGCCTGCTAAAAAGTTTTCTTGGCTGCCTGCGAGTGCCTGCTCCTGCTGCCTGCAGCTGCCCCCTGCCTGTGTGCTAGTGATAGTATAGCTGTGGAGGGGGAGCCAGCATCGTCGTCGAAAGCGTTACACAACGGGGGCGCCTAGACTCTGAGACACAAGACCCGAAAAGGCTACAGCCAGCGAGTGCGATCCAAACGAGCCTTCCAACTTCCTTCACACCCTCCGGCCCGCACTCCTCGACATTGAGTCGAGGGCAACACTCGACGACTACAACGTGCGCGATGCGGGCAAACCAAACGTTTGCAGAGGTGGAGGCTGCTGAGGCAGCGAACGCGAGTGCAGATGCAGTCTTTTTCTCGCCCGATCTGTGGCTCCAGCAGCTGTGGCCGTTGCTGGACCGCGACAGCAAGGCCGTTCTTCGCGGCGTCAGCGTCGCCATGCGAGGGCTGGTGGATGGGTCGATTGAGCTGTTTGCCAGCCCCGCATGCGGCTTCTCACCCGATGCTCTCAGCACCGCGCTGCTGTTGTGGCCTCGCGTCACCCACCTCACCCTGCTGGCCGTGAGCGACCCCGCTAATCTGGCACCGCTGGCCACGGCGGCGCTGGCACGCCTGACGAACCTCACAGTGCGCGAGGTGGGGGAAGGCGGGCACGCCATGCGTCGCATGGGCGCGCTGCATGGGCGCTTGGCATGCTCTGCGCTGTACATGCCGCTCCCTCGCATGTTCCTGCACCTCTTGCACTTGCACGCATGCCAGCTATCCATGCATGCCTCCAGTGAACAGTGGGTGACCAACCACGTGTGCAACGCAGGCCCCGCTGTCCCCAGTAGTGCAGTTCAGGGCGAAATTCGACCTTATCCGACGGAGCCCAAATTGAAGATTTAAGGTTTATGGGATGTTATAAGAACATGCGCATCCTTAAAACCAGGGGCAGGCGCCTCTCGGGGGGGCGCTGGGGTGGGGCGGAGAGGGGTGCGAAGGACAGCCACCCAAATCGGCTGCGGCCGTCGCCCTTGCGCTCTGGTAGCCAACCCCGAGATGGGCGACACGTAGCAGCATGGCATGCGCGTGGGCTGACGGGGCGGCGTGGCGAAAGGCATCCCCTGGGGCGACATCGAGGCTTGAAGGTGTGAAATTGTGAAAAGGGGGCCCAAAACGGGTCGCCAGCGGTGCGGCCGTCGCCCTGGCGCCCCGTTGGCGTCCCCCTCCGGTTGTAACCTGTACCAACAGTACACATGCTTGCGCTGACGCGGTGTCGCGGTGGCAGGCCGCCTCCCTGGGGCCACCCTGGGGCCACATCATCACATGCAGGTGTTTCCCATGAAACCTGTGCGCCCAGTTTTTGCGCGCCGCGCCTAGAAACTAAAGCTGTTGCGAGTGGTCACAACCCACGCCTGTGGGGGCATGGCGCGGGTAGGGCAGGGCTTGGGGAAGGGATGCAGCCTGTACTGCATCTCAGTGCAAAATTGCCATTAAATGGTCATAATAAACCAGGCCAGGGATCCTTGACCCGTCACACCTCGCATTGGCAAACAAAAAAACTCGTGTCGAAAGGAGAGGGGTGGTTGGGCAATGGGGTGGGTGGGAAAGTGACCCCGCTCTCTAGCGCGTGCGCAAATAAGGCGCTTTCAGGGGTTTCATGCCCCTCGACTCTCCTCGCAATCACGGCAAAGCCCTTTGCCCGGTGGCAGGTAATAAAAGGCTGCAGGTACGAAGAGTGCCACCCGTGGTACTACCCGTCGCACAGCAGCAACACAGCTCCAGAGTCGCCGCGCCTGCAGCACTCAAATGTACTCCTAGTCAGCGCCGCATCGAGGTGAGCGGCCTCGCGCGCCTGATCCTTGGCACGCGGCGGCGGCCTTGTCCTTGCGTGTAGACAGGGCTTGTGCATGGTGGCAGTGGCAGCCTTCTTCCACGCAGCGTGGCCAGGGTGAAGAAGTCTCTAGCCACATGCCTACCCATGTCGCATTCAATGGCAAAAGGGTCGGCCGAACCGCCGGTGGTCTGCACAGGAACTGAACCATGGTCCATCCTGCTTATACACACAGGGAAGGGGAAGGGGGGGGACGGGGGGGGGGGGGAGTGTTCAGTCCCCCCAATGCATCGAGTGTGGGCGCGTGACACACGTGGCGAGTGTGTCGTGATTTCACCAGCTGGACGTGGTGTCTGCATGTGAAATCTTACAAGGACCTTTCTAGGAGCCCCAGGAAGCCTGTGCTCAAAGAAAATCGGTGGGCACCCTCACGAATCTGAACCTGCCCTTCCACACTTGTGCAGAAACCCACCTGAGGGCAACTACCCCGCAGCTTTCAAACCACGCAGTTTAAATAGGTGGACATGTCCTGAATGAACCCCTTAATATCCCCTCTGCGTTTCGGCAACATGCGGATCCGGTAAGGGCTCCATGCACACCATACCCTGTGCAACCCCTGATGTGCCCTCCATGTTGCTCTTGGCGGGCGGGCGTCGAATGCCCTGCAGCGCCCTGTTCCTGCGCGCCCCGCATCGTCCTCTTCAACCCTACATGCACCTAAGCCTTTCCCCTTCATTATTTGTGACAGAGCGGGCCGCCTGGTGCTGCAAGTCGTCGTTCACTTCTCCAAAATTCACATTTTTTACTCCCCCAAGGGCCACCGGACTCAGCCGGAGCCACAACGCTGATATAACGCGGGGAGTACGTATATAAACGCGCTGTATCAGTGGGACACTTGGACACTCTTCGACAACCCCCCATGCAAGCCAAAAACTGTTGTGGACGCACCCCCCCCCCCAAATGCAAGGCAGCACGCTGTGGTCACGCACTGGGGGCGCGCAGCGTCAAGCAAGTATACATGATGCTATCCTCACCCTGTTCACGTGTCGCGCATCGCGGGGATGGGGCCTGGGCGTTGCACGGAGTCCTGTGTCGCTCCGCCCTTGGCCGTCGCCACGCCTCGCCCCAGCGCCTATGCCGCCTCAGCCTTTGTTGAAACTGCCAGTGGAAGTGCTGGTCGAGACTGTGGGACACTCGGTTGTGGGTTGGGGCCACTGAGGGCGCGGCACGAAGGGTGGGTGCCACACAGTAGCCGCACCTGGGCCGAGACCAAGGTTGAGAACGGGTCCACCGACCCCCCCCCAAACGCGCCCCCGCCCGCCCCCCGCCGCCCCCAAACACTTCCATAAATCATTGTGCGTCTTTACATCGGGGAGGGCATGCTGTGCGGGCACTTCTGCCCCACGCTGAACTGCAGCCCGCGCCCCCGGCTCAGCCGGCATGGGAGCCGCTCATGGTGGAGGCGGTGCACCGCCTCTGCCCGGGGGCCCACCCAAGCCTTTTTGTGCTTATGGCGGGCCTCGCGCCTGGGCCAGGCACTCTGCCAAGCGGCCTCGTTGGTGAGTGCGTAGAACCGGCTGTGAGCGCGGCGCTGCTGGCTGGGCCGATGCGGCGCATGCTCAATGGGGTGCAGGCCCTGGGGCCAGTGGCGCGCATCCTGGGACGCGTGCAAACAGCTGAGCTGTGGGGGGCGGAGGCGCCGCTCTGGGCAAATCCCCTCCTCCAGCTGGAGCTGCCGGCTGCGCAGCGGACGGTACAGTGGCGGGAGCCCACTGGGGATGCGGCAGGGCATGCGCTCTTCAGCTCGACCGGTGCGACCTGCTGGCGGGTGGACGGCCTCGCCCGCGTGCGCGACGCCCTCCCCGGCATGCGGACGGTCACAGACCTGTGTGCGCTGTGGGCGTGGCTCGCTGCTGTCGACATGGTGCGCAGCACACGCACGGTCGACCACGCATGCCTGGCGGTGTACGCTGCCGCGGATCCGGAATGCGCGCCGCTCGTGCTGGGGCAGTTTTGCGCAGCTCTGGCGTGCGGCGCCTACGACGGGGGCAGTGTCTGGAGGGCAGTCCTGTGCCGCGCCCTTTTCCCAGGGGTGCCGCCGCCAGTGCTGGGGGATGGGCCAGATCTGCTGTGCGTGCAGCGCACGCTCGACCCCCTGTTCACGGCAGTGGCGGTCGCGCTCGCGGCAGTGCCCTCAGCCTGGGTCGAGGCGGCAGCTGGTGGAGCTGCCCTCACTCTGCTCCGGCCGCTCCGTCGCTTTCAGCCCCTCCCTCGCGCGGGCGAGCGCGCTGCTGTGGTGGAGATCCTGCGGCTGGTCGGGTGGCAGCTGCCGAGTGTCATCACGCCGGCTGGATGGCAGCGTGGGCGGCCTGGCCTCCGATCCGCAACTGCCAAACATGCTCCCCTGCCTGCGGGGGGCGGGGCCGCGGACGAGCCCCGGTGGGTTGGGTTTGCGCACGGCCCGGGCGTGGTCGGGCAGCTGACGTGCAAGCTAGCGGTGGCGCTTCAACTGCGGGCGGTTGTGGACGAGCGGCGAGTGCGGCGGGCAGCCACGGTGGAGGCGGCTCTGGCGCTTGACTGCGGGATGCGCGGAGGCCCCCGTGCAACCGACGCTCAGGTCTGCGCGGGGCTGCGCACCCTGGAGGCGGCGGTGCCAGGGCTGTGGCGGCTGCCGCTCCTCAGCGCCTGCAAGGAGCCCATCTGGCGGCTGTGGGTGAGTGGCTTTCACAAGCAGGCTGCGCTTGGAGTGCCCGAGTGCCCGTGCGGGTGGCGGTGCCGTGAGGAGGACGGGCCGCCGGCGACGGCGTGGCGTGCGCACTGCTTCTGGGGATGCGCGGTGGCGGAGGCGGTGGTGGTGGCGGTTGCTGCTGCCCTCCCTGCTCCTACGCCGGTCATCACGTGCTGCCAGGTGTGGCTGCTGCAGCCTCCCGCTGGGGTGCGTGCTGGTGTGTGGGCTGTGGTGGCAGCGCTCGTGGTGGACGCTATGGAGCGCGGATGCCGCCACCTGTGGCGCATCACGCGTCCGCGTGATGGTGTGCTGCCCCCTGATCGCACGGTGTCGGTTGAGCGGGCGGGGGCGCTGGCGACGATGGACCTTTGGAACGCGCTGGCGTCCTTTGCTGAGGGCGGCGTGATGCCGCGAGGTTGGGCGGGAGTGGTGGGCCCGACCCACCCCTATGTTGGAGTGGTGGACGGCAAGCTCATTCTGAACAAGGCGTCCTAGATCCCTGAGGGGACGAGTTATGTGGGGGAGGCAGCGCCGCACGCGTGCGCTGGCGGGATGAGTTGTGGCTGCTGGGTAGAGTGCTGTGGTGGGTGTGCGCACCTGCTCCGCTTCCAGTGTTTTGAGGGTGGGCTTTTTTTTGGTCCCTTTATGGTTTTATACCTTGGGCCCGCCCTTCATCCACTGGAGGGGTTGAGTGTGGAGCCTGCACTGTGGTGCTGCTTGCTTGGCGCCCGCCGCCGTGTGTGGATGGCGTTGCCGTGGGGCACCCCCCTTTTTTCTGTTGGCAGGTCTTCAGGACTGCTTCATCTAAGTCCCACTGGAGCTTTGGAACCGCACGTGTGACCGCCAGAAGCGGATTGTAACGAACTCATCATCACTACCCAGCTGTCAAATACACAATACTTGAGGCGCGTCATCGGTACATGCTGGCCGTTCACCTCAGCAGCAGCGTGGGATCAACGCTTCAAGTGATCGACCTCAGCGGCTGCATCGACCTGCGCTCCATCGAGTTCGTTCGCAGCTGTGCGCAGCTCAGGTGCCTGTGGATGCCTGAGTGTACGAGCGTGTGGGATCTGTCGCCGCTCGGAGCCTGCAGCGAGACGCTCGAGGAGCTGTAGATGGCTGGTGACGTCCCTGTCCGCAGCCTGGCTCCTCTGGCAGCATGCACCAAGCTCCGCAAGCTCGATCTGCGTGGGTGCCTGCCCGCGCTCAACGCCCAGGTGGAAGGCCTGAAGGTGGCATGCACCCAGTTGGCAGCGCCGTCGTTGAGCTCAAAGGCCTGGTGCACGAGCTGCAGGCCAACATCCCGCCCAACATGCAGGATGGTGCGGCATTTCGGCTGCATCGTATGCTCTCGCATGCCCTCTCGTATGGAGGGCTGGAAGTCCAGGATGCCGTCACCGCCGCTGGCGCCATTCCGTCTCTGGTGCGGCTGTTGGGTCCCGAGTCCACGGTTGTCGTGCAGTGGTCAGCAGCAGGTGCACTGGGCTTCCTGCTCAGAACCAGACTACTATTGCTGCCATTGGCGCCATTCCGGCTCTGGTGAAACTGCTGGGGCCTCAATCCTCCTCTTACCTGCAGCGGACAGCGGCAGGTACTCTGAACAAACTGGCAGCCAACCATGCTCAGAACCAGGCCTTCATCAGTGCCACTGGTGCCATTTTGCTTATGGTGCAGCTGCTGGGCCCCGCGTCAACGGCAGACGTGCGGGAAGCAGCGGCAGGTGCATTGGGGTCTCTGGCTGGCGGCAATGCTGGGAATCAGGCCGCGATCTCACGTTCTGGCGCCATTCCAGCTCTGCTGCGTCTGCTGGGACCTGACTCCACGTCAGACATGCAGGCCAGCGCGGCAGGAGCTCTGGACAACCTGGCTGCCGACCACGCTCTGAACCAGGCCAACATTGCTGCCGCTGGTGCCATTCCGGCTCTCTTGCAGCTGCTGGCGCCGGACATCCCGGCGCACGTGCAGGGTGCAGCAGCACGTGTACTGGGCAAATTGGCTGGCAACGATGCTCAGAACACGGCAGCCATTGCCGCCGCTAGCGCCCTTCCGGCTTTGATGCACCTGCTGAGCCTCAATCTTCTCTGATGCAGAAGGCAGCGGCAGGCTCTCTTGGCAACCTGGCTGCAGCTCAGAACAAGACCACCATTGCTGCTGCCGGCGCCAATCCGGCGGCTCTGGCGCATCCTCTGAATGACAGCTGTGCGGGTGGCAGCACAAGGCGCACTATAGCTAGCTTATCTGGGAATATAATGACGACTCAGCGGCACACGATGATGAGTAGGAGGGGCAGGGCTCGGCTTTCCAGCCGACACGTGAAGAAGGCGGATGCACGCACGCCTGCTCGACCTCTGCCGAACCAACCAAAACCAGGCGCCAGAAAAGCGGATGGTTTTTTACGGGCTTTCCCTCGCCTTTTAGTCTCTCATGGTAGATGACAGCCCCAGTGGTTATCGGCCTGCTCCCTGTAATCAATCCAACTGCAGATCGCTGCTCATCGCCACTCGTGTCTTGTGCACCTCCTGTTGCGCTCGTTGTGAAATCGCCATCGCTCGCTATGAACATCCGCCGCTTGCCGGAACAAGGCAGTGTGTGTGCCCTCCATCAGCTCCCGTCCCTCGACTCTTGATGCTCCTGTCCCTGGACTCCTGATGCTGTGGCACGCCCGAATGCACTCCAATCACGATGTGCTCATGCAGCGCTGGCTCCCTTCCCACACCCACCCACAGACCCTGTGTGTGTGTTTGTGTGTGTGTGTGCATGTGTGTGCGTGTGTGTGCGTGTGTGTGTGTGTGTGTTCTCAGTGGACCAAGCTGATAGGAAGGGGGGTGAGGGGCGCGCCCGGAGAGGGGCGCGACGGTGCACATCGCGTGCATCGTCATGAGCATGGTTTTACAGGTTTTGCACGTGCACGCCCGGAGGACCCCGAAGCGTGAGTGAAGGCCTAGACTACACGTCTAGGGGGGCTCTATTAGGAGAGCCCGCAAGGCCATGCAGCGCGCCAGCCTACCAGGGGTCATGAGCACAGGGCAATGGCTGCTGTTGGGCCTGCCCAATGGGCATCTGCAGTCAGGGGGAGGAAGAAGGGAGAGGGGCGCCACTGGTGACGCCGATGGCAACGCTGACTGTGGCGTGCCGTGAGGCCCACACGAGCTGGGTTGTACCAGTGGCAATACAATGAGAGGCACAATCGCCGCGAGCATGCACAGGGAAATGGAGCTGCTGGGCCTGCCCAACGGGCACCTGCAGCCGCGGGGGGAAGGTGTGGGGCGTTGGCCCCGCAGACCATGTGCCTCCTCGTGCCATGCATGGCGCAGGGTGATGGCGCTGCTGGACTCACCCAAAGGCATCTGCAGCCAGGGTGCAGTGACATGCTGATGGTGCCATGCCGTGCCGCCCGCACCAGCGGCCAATAGAGATGAGGGTAGCGGGCTCCGAGTGGACCACGCCCCCAGTAGACCATGCACCCAGCCGTCGGGCCCAGGTGCTCCTCCAAGCACCGGCACAGAGTGGTAGGCGCACAACGAAGCTAACGGGTGGAGCGCTCTCTGTGCAGTGCACGCAACGGGCAGCACACACATGGCGCTCGTGCCCGCCATGCCTGCTGTGTACTGTTCGTTTCACCCGCCTGCCTGAACTGCGGATGGCTCCATTTGTCCCGTCTGTAGTGCTCCGGCTCTAAACACCGAACGAGGTCGAATATGCTGCCTGAGGGTGCGTCACACACGACTGTAAAATCCATCATCATCGTCAGCTTCAGTGGGGTTGAAAGGCATTAGCGAGTCGACGTAACAGTTACAGTAACACGGGGTTTCCAGCTAAGCAGGCTACTCTTCTCGAGTCGACGTAGCTCACTTAAAAATAGGCTGCTGGTAGTGTAGCCTCACGAGGCAGCTCCCACCAAAAAATGCCCCAAAGGTGCATATTGTGAACTGTAATCTCACTGGCTTGCGACACAGCGCTTCGGTGGTGCCTGGACCCTAAGCACCGCTGTTAATCGCTGCGTGGCCGTGTGCATCACGAGAGCATGTGGCACGCTTTCGACTTCCACATGGGAGGCGCACACAAAGACCATATGCAGGAAATTTCTCTGGCAGGGCAATCTTGAAGGAGAGGTCCACCCACCTCACAGCACGCGCATCGGCCCCCAAACTTATCTGAAAGTTCACCCACGCAGTGGTGTGGACAGGCTGCCCAAAACCACACAACCCACGAGCACAGATCACTTGCATGATGATGCAGACGCACGAAAAGGCTGCAGAGACAGCTGCTGCAGCTGCAGCTGCAACGGAAAAGGCCCATGCAGTCCTCTTCTCCCCCGATCTGTGGCCTCAGCAGCTGTGACACTGGCTGGACCGCGACAGCAAGGCCGATCTGCGCGGTGTGAGCGTCGCCATGCGGCGGCAGGTGGATGGGTCGATTGCGGTGGTTGCCAGCCCCGCATGCTTCTCCCCCGATGCGCTCAGCGCCGCACTGCTGCTGTGGCCTCGCGTCACACACCTCACCCTGCTGGCCGTGAGCGACGCCACCGATCTGGCACCGCTGGCCACGGCGGCGTTGGCACGCCTGACGAGCCTCACCGTGCGCCAGGTGGGGAGGGGGGCACGCCACGCGTCGCATGGCGCGTCGCATGGGCGCTTGGTGGCATGCTCTCTCTGCTGTCCACACCGATCCCTCGCATGGCAACTGGAGCTCTTGCACTACACACATGCCAGCTATCCATGCATGCCTCCAGTGAACAGTGGGTGCCCAACAACGTGTGCAATGCAGGCCCCGCGAGCGGCCGCAGGCGTGGCTCGGCCGTGGGACATGCCGGCCACGGCGCTCAGCAGCCGCGTGGCAGCGACGCTCCGAGTGATCGACCTCGGCGGCTGCATCAATCTGCGCTCCATCGAACTCGTGCGCAGCTGTGCGCAGCTCCGGTGCCTGTGGATGCCCGGATGCGTGAGTGTGTCAGATCTGTCGCCGCTCGGAGCCTGCATGCCTCACTGCGCAGTGAGACACTCGAGGAACTGTGGATGGCTCGTGGCTGTCTAGTCCGCAGCCTGGTTCCTCTGGCAGCATGCACCAAGCTCCGCAAGCTTGACGTACGTGACTGCCTGCCCGCGCTCAACACCCAGGTGGAAGGCCTGCAGCCTGACATGCACCCAGCTGGCAGCGCTGTCGACAGTCGAGCTCGAAGTCCTGGTGCACGAGCTGCAGGACAGCTTTCCATCCGACATTCAGGCCTACATGCAGGGGCGTGCGGCACACGCTCTGGCAAGAATGAGCTGTCTGGGTCCAGCTCGGAGTGCTATCGCCGCCGCTGGTGCCATTCCGGCTCTGGTGCGACTGCTGGGTCCCAAGTCGACAGCAGACGTGCGGGGACTAGCAGCAGATGCACTGGGATCCCTGGCTGGCGGCCATGCTGGGAACCAGGCCGCGATCTCATGTTCTGGGGCCATTCCGTCTCTGGTGCAGCTGCTGGGGCTCGAGTCGTCGGCTTTCGTGAAGGAGACAGCTGCACGTGCACTGGGTAGCCTGGCTCACGGCCATGCTTACAATGACGCCACAATCTCGCGCCATCCCGGCACTGGTGCAGCTGCTGGGGCCCGACTCGACGGCAGGTGTGCAGTATACAGCAGCAGGTGCTCTGTACAACCTTGCTTACAAGCATGCTCAGATCCAGGGTGTCATCACCGCCGCTGGCGCCATTCCGGCTCTGGTACGGCTGCTGGGTCCCGATTCGACAGCAGATGTGAAGGAGACAGCAGCGCATGCACTGGGATCCCTGGCTGGCGGCCATGCTGGGAACCAGGCCGCGATCACCGCCGCTGGCGCCATCCCGGCTCTGGTGCGGCTGCTGGGTCCCGAGTCGACGGCAGGCACGCAAACGGCAGCAGCACGCACACTGCGTATCCTGGCTTGCGACCATGCTCATAACAAGGCCACAATCTCAGCTGCAGGCTCCATTCCAGCTCTCATGCAGCTGATGGGGCCGGACATGCAGGTGCGTGTGCAGGCGGCGGCAGCACGTACACTGCGCGTCTTGGGGGTCGAGGTTGTCTGAGTGACACACGATACATAGAGGGCAGGTGTGTGCGGCTTTGCCCTGCTGGCAGGCAGGCATCAGTGCAAAGCTGCGCGCCACCATCCAGCAAGCCAGGCAGCAACGTCTGCATTTGGCCGGCGCACTCACACGACAGTTGCCGCACGCACAGGGCGGCAATGATCCCCGTTGTGCCGGGAGATGCTGCTGCACGGTTTCTTGCAGTTCTGGCCTGTACTAGAGGGGCAGTGACTGAAAGGGGGAGATGACGAGTCGGTGTATTCAGAGGAAAGAGAGAGACAGCTGCACTGGGGGGTACGATGTCTGTGCGGCACACGGGTTCATGTTTTTTTACCACGCGCGCTGCCAGTTCTCTGCTGGGTATTGCATGGCCTTGCAGGCTCTCCCCCCTAGACGTGTAGTTTAGGCCTTATCTCACGCCCCAGGTCCTCCGGGCGCGGACGTGTAAAACTTGTACAACCTCCCTGCTGGGTGGGGGGCCCCTCACGGCATGGTTCAAGGAAATTGTGTGGTCGCAGAGCACCAGCATCAAGCCCACCGTTGAGCGGCACACGATGAGAAGAGGCCTGTAGTACGGGTTTGGAGTACGGACGGGGGGCAGTAGCAGATGGGAAAGTGAAGATCAGTGTAAAGCAGCGCGACTACCAGCAGCCAAGTGAATCTCACTCCC
Organism: Chlamydomonas sp. UWO 241; assembly: GCA_016618255.1. Classification (NCBI taxonomy): domain Eukaryota; kingdom Viridiplantae; phylum Chlorophyta; class Chlorophyceae; order Chlamydomonadales; family Chlamydomonadaceae; genus Chlamydomonas; species Chlamydomonas priscui. The sequence goes on from VFSX01000040.1 coordinate 724,568, forward strand.
ACGTTGTGATGCAGCGGGTCTTTTGACCGGGCCTGACTTTGCTGCTTGTCGTGGCCTCAGAAGATGCGCGCGCCGAGGGCGGGTTCGTTGCCCGTGTCGCCCCTTAGTCCTGGTGGCCCGGGGCGGTCCGCAACCAGCACGCCGAGCGTGTCTGGAGTCGGGCGGAAGATCACGCGCGCGTCGAGCACTCCCTTGGTCTCAAACACGGGCAGGTGGAGCGTGGGGGGGCACCGGGGGCGTGCGTGAGAGGATAGCTGGCCTTGTTGGTGGCCGCTGCCATGTTGCACTGTGTGCACGCCCGGGCGTGTGTGTGTGTGTGTGTGTGTGTGTGTGTGTGTGTGTGTGTGTGTGTTGGAGGATGGGGGGGGGGGGCACCAGGGACCCCTACCAGGGTCAGGAGTGTGGGCGCTTTTTGTCTTTCTGTCTCTCTGCCATGCCACCCACCTGCCCACACACACCCACACAAACACACCTAGCACACGTACCGCAAGGTTTTGCGCAATCCCAGCACAGGGCCTGTCGATGGCCAAACCACTCTGCAGGGGCGCTCGGATGCCGCCGGCGCTCGCAAATATGTCTTTGCGCGCGTGTGTGTGTAAGGGTCTCACCTGGTCAGGTTTCTAAACTGTGTTGTCAGGGATCAGAGCTGTGGTACCGCCGGCATGTGTGGTGGATCTCACCTGGTGAAGTCTTCAAGACGGAGTTTGTAGGGTTTAAAGAGCTGTGATGCCGCCGGTGCTCGCAAATATGTCTGTGCGTGTGGGGGGGGTCTCACCAGGTGATTTTTTAAACTGTGTTGTCAGGGATCAGAGCTGTGATGCCGCCGGTGTGGGGGGTGGATCTCACCAGGTGAAGTCTTTCAAGACGGAGGTTTTAGGGTTTAAAGAGCTGTGATGCCGCCGGCGTGGGGGGTGGATCTTGCCTGGAAAGCTGTTTTTAGGGTTGAGGGGTTTGGGTTTGGGGGTTTTGGGATTTGGGGTTTGGGGTTTGGGGTTTTGGGGTTTGGGGTTTTGGGGTTTGGGGTTTGAGGTTTAGGGTTAAAGGTTAAAGGTTTAGGGTTTGAGGTTTAGATCACGTTTCATGATGACTGCGTTGGGTTCGAGAGGATTCAGCATGGGTGTGGCGTCCGGCGCCCGCGAGCATGTCTGCATGGTAGCCTTGTCGCAGCGTGGGGTGTTGTTGTAATCAGGCCAAACATCCTCGAGGGCAGGAGGCATGCACAGCGGGTGGTGGTACCAGTTGGGTGGGCAGGTGAGTTGCAACCCCAGAGCGACAGATAAGTAGTGTGGGGTGGTGGCGGTGGCGGTGATGGTGTGTCGATGCGGTGTTGTGTGTGTGTGTGTGTGTGTGTGTGTGTGTATGTGTGTGTGTGTATGTGTGTTTGTGCGTGTGTGTGTGTGTGTGTGTGTTTGTGTGTGTGTGTATGTGTGTTTGTGTGTGTGTGTGTGTGTGTGTGTGTGTGTGTGTGTGTGTGACGCTGGACACAGTACATGCCACGATGGCCGCATGCCACGGAGCGACAACACGCCTTGCTCAGAGCTGCCCGCCCCCCACCTTGATCATCCTTGTACCAGTGAGGTTGAGTCTGAGCGCAGTGGTGGTGGCATGCTGCTGCGTGCGTGTGCGGCTGTCTTTGTCGCGCAGCACAGCGTCCAGGTCTGATGGCACGCGCGAGTAGTGGGGCAGTGGAAAGGACGCCGAGCGCAGCAGCACCAGTCCCCCAGGCCACAGGCGCCACCTTGGACATGTGAAGCGAGGCACGCCTGACAACCCCACTTGCGCCCGCATGAGGCAGAGGGGCTCCCGAACCGAGCACTCCTTCCGCTATCCCTGCCCGCAGCTGCACAGCCGGAGGCATGGCGCGGCACGGCTTCACTAGGATGGCAGGCAGGCAGGCTGGCATACGCGGCGGCCGGGCATAGCATGGGGTACGCTGGCTTCAACGCCGGCGTATGCACCTCCCGCTCTACCGGACGCTGCTGTGTCCCCTGGGGTTGCGTGTGCTCCTCACAAGATGTGGTCCACACATGCGTGACCCCTCGAATGTCTAGACGCGCCAAGGCGCCCGTCTGCAGGCAGCCAAGGCCAATGCTGCTGCATATGCTGCCACCCTGGAGTACCCTGGAGGGAGTGCCGAGCGCTAGGAGTGGTGTGCAGTCACTTCCCCGAGTACATGTGGCGCAACGTCCCTGAAAGGGCCCTGTCACACCCTAAAAAAAGCCAAACCTACATAAAGTCCTCGGCAGGACCTTGAAGGGGAGGAGGAGATTGTCCTCCCAGCTCACCACACGCATGCGCATCGGCTCCCTAACTTCCGTTCCACACCCGCGTCGTGCACATTGAGTGCTGATGTGGACAGTTTCCCCACAACCCCCAAGCACATGGAACCTTGCACACACCCCTGCATGACCATGCAGACCCTCCAAGACAACAGCCTGACCGCCGAGGCTGCAGCTGCAACGGAAAAGGCCCATGCAGTCCTCTTCTCCCCCGATCTGTGGCTCCAGCAGCTGTGGCGCTGGCTGGACCGCGACAGCAAGGCCGCCCTGCGCGGCGCGAGCGTCGCCATGCGGCGCCAGGTGGATGGGTCGATCGAGGTGGTTGCCAGCCCCGCGTGCGACCCCGCCGATCTGGCACCGCTGGCCACGGCGGCGCTGGCACGCCTGGCGAGCCTCACCGTGCGCGAGGTGGGGAGGGGTGGGCGCATGCCATGCGTCGCATGGGCGCGTCGCATGGGCGCTTGGCATCTCTGCTGTGCACGGCGATCCCTCGCATGGCAACTGGAGCTCTGGCACTGCACACGTGTCAGCCATGGACATGCCATGACTGCCCTGTGCGATGTCCACGTTGGCAATGCAGGCCCCACGAGACGATGATGCAGACGAGGCGCGTCCTTGGGACATGCTGGTCACGGCGCTCAGCAGCAGCGTGGCAGCGACGCTCCAAGTGATCGACCTCAGCGGCTGCATCAACCTGCACTCCATCGAGCTCGTGCGCAGCTGTGCAAAGCTCAGGTGCCTGTGGATGCCCGGATGCGTAAGCGTGTCAGATCTGTCGCCCCTCGGAGCATGCAGCGAGACGCTCGAGGAGCTGTGGATGGCCGGCGACGACGAGGTCCGCAGCCTGGCTCCTCTGGCAGCATGCACCAAGCTCCGCAAGCTCGACCTGTCTGGCTGCCTGCCTGAGATCTACGCCCAGGTGGAAGGTCTGCGGGCGACATGCACCCAGCTGGCAGTGCCGTCGTCAGTCGAGCTCGAAGGCCTGGTGCATGAGCTTCAGCACAGCTTTCCGCCCGACATTCAGGAGGGCGCAGTACGTGCTGTGGTGCGTATAACTCTAGAGGGACACCTTGAGGCTCAAGATGCCATCGCTGCCGCTGGCGCCATCCCGGCTCTGGTGCAGCTGCTGGGGCCTGACTCAACAGCAGGTGTGCAGGCGTCAGCGACGTTAGCACTTTGCCTCCTGGCTACCGACCATGCTCAGAACCAGGCTGCTATTGGCTCTGCTGCTGGTGCTATTCCGGCTCTGGTGAAGCTGCTGGCTCCGAACATGCCAGCAGAGGTGCGGAGACATGCATTACTTGCACTGTGCAACCTTGCTGCCAACCATGCTCAGAACCAAGCCGTCATGGCTGCAGCTGGGGCCATTCCGATTCTGGTGCAGCTTCTGGGTCCCGAGTCATTGTCAGATGTGCAGGCGATTGCAGCACGTACACTGGGCAGTCTGGCTTTCAACCACGCTCAGAACCTGGCTGCCGCTGGCGCCGTTCCGGCTCTGGTGCAGCTGCTAGGGCCTGGCTCTTCAGCTGACGTGCAGCTGGGGCCTGGCTCTTCAGCTGGCGTGCAGGAGAATGCAGCAGGAGCGTTGATGAATCTCGCTCTGGATGCTGGCCTCAAGGTCACCATTGCTGCTGCCGGTGCCATCCCTCCACTGGTGCAGCTGCTGGGGTCCGGCTCGCCACCTGGGGTGCAGGAGGCAGCAACAGGAGTGTTGATGACATTGATGACCCAGAATACTGTCAATCAGGTTGCGATGGCTGCTGCCGGTGCCATCCCATCGCTGGTGCGACTGCTGGGGGCTGGCTCTCCAGCTGGCGTGCAGGAGTGGACATTAGTAGCACTGTCGTGCCTTGCTGAGAATGCTGACAACCAGGTCACCATTGCTGCTGCCGGAGCCATTCCTCCGCTGGTGCAGCTGCTGGGGTCTGGCCCTCCAGCTGACATGCAGGACAATACAGCTGCAGCGCTGCTGAACCTCGCGGCGAATTCAGCCAGAACGCTGATGAACCTCGCTGCGAATGCTGGCAACAAGGTCACCATTGCTGCTGCCGGTGCGATACCTCCACTGATGCAGCTGCTGGGCCCAGGCTCTCAAGACCAAACCAAAACGTTTGCCTCGTGGGCACTCAAGTCACTTGCTGAAAGCAACGTTGACAACCAGGTCGCCATTGCCGCTGCGGCAGACAGTGCAGACCTGCTGCAGGAGATGAGGAGGCTGGGTATCGACGGCGGCCCATCCGACATGCCAGCGTAGCCAGCAACTTACAAATATTGCCTCTGCTGCAAACTAGAGAGCCAGAGGAGACAGTGGATTCCGGGGACGGAAGGGAACTTACAGTTTTTTTTTTACACGTATGCGCCTAGAGGACCCTTGGGGCGTGAGTTACGGCCTAGACTACACGTCTAGGGGGGCTCTACCAGGAGAGCACGCAACGCCACTCAGTGCGCCAGCCTTCCAGAAGGGCACTTATAGAAGGAAGATCTGCATTGTAAGGTAACCCTTGCACAGGCTGCGGCCCGACTTTTCATCCTTTCAGGGCGCGACTTGGCCACTCTCCCCAGGTGGGGGATCTCTCTATTGGCGGTTGGCGATGCCCCAATTGCTATTTTTCATATGCGCACACCTACTTCAACATGCGTTTGCTGCCGGTGCGGTAGGGGACCTGGGGGTGCGCCCGCGCTCTTTGCAGAGCGTGAGTTCCCTACCACCAGCAGCTAGCGATTTCAGGCCCTACATGCCGAGCACGGCTTTATACGCCTTGAGAGGTGTCCCGAACTGTAACATCCAGCATCATCAGGTAGAAGCACAAGGGGGAGGAGGCCCTTTCACACATGGCATGAGCATGAGAATTGAGCACGAGGATGAGGAGTGGGAGTGAGCATGAGGAGTGGGAGCCGGTGCTGTCAGCACATATGCCGTGGCGCTTGGTGGCGCGCAAGGGGTGTAACAACACGTCTACATTGCCAACACGCCCCCCACACCCCACCCACACGCAACGCCGGCCCGCATATCGCCATACAATATACAGGCTCCGCTGTTGCATTGGCGCTACATTGGATTGGAGAGGGTGTCTGGAGCGTGGCCACGGGAGGGGCGAGGGATGGGGGGGGGGGCATAAAAAAACGGTTGCTCTGCGGCTGCTGCGGCGCCGTGTGGAGGCCAACGCGCGCCGTAGGGGGCGTCGGGGGGGGTGTCGCATTCCGATCCGGTTTTGCGGCTGCTGCCCGCTGCCTGCTGCCTGCCTGGTAGGCGCACGCTAAAACGCAGACACGCCGCTGCCTAGCTGTAAGCCGCACAGCGCGCCGCCTGCTAGCTGTTGGCTGCACGCACGCACACACGTTAGCTAGCTGCAGCATGCTGCCTGCTGCAGCTGGCTGTTAGCCGCACACTCGCACACACGGACGCATGCTGCCTAGCTGCTTAGCTAGCTGCAGCGCGCTGCCTGCTAGCTTCATGGATGCACGCACGCGCGCTTCGTAGCTGCAGCGCGCTGCCTGCTAGCCGTCTGCCTGTTGCCTGCTAGCTGTTAGCAGCACGCTGGGGCGACGATGACGAACTGAGGGACCGCCGCCGCTGAACGGACACTTTGCGCGCTCTGCCCCGCTGCAGGATCACCCAGGGGCGCAGCGTAGCGGGGATTTGTTGCATCGTCGCTGGACGGGCGACGATGGCGAAGGTGCCGAACTGAGGAAGTGGACAACTCAAGCTTCTAGCTAGCTCCATGGACACTGTTTAATCCTATATCAGTTTTATTTCATACAAACGATCGGGGATGAGTCGGTATACACAAGATGAGTCGAGACATCTGTGGGAAGGAGAGTGAGATGGCCACGCTCACGCACCCCACACAGGACTAGGTGACGGCGGTCAAGGAATAGGATGAGGTGGCCGTTCAACTCCGAGCGCGTGCACGGCAACCTAGTAGAGTCTTTCTCCTTGGCCAGTTCTGGTTTTTAAGGTGGGGCTACTATTGGTGGTGTGGTGCACGCGTGTTGATACCACGGTGATGATGACCAGTGCTTCCCACCGTATTCCCCTATTTGAAACCCTCATCGTTCCTCATCGTACTTCATCGTACCTCGTCGTACTCGTATTTGTATTCGTACTCGTATTCGTGTTCCGTATCGTGCCACCCTGGAGTTGTTTCATCTTCATCTGGTGAATTGTAGCTAGGCCTTGGGTCGAACTGCTGCTGTGGCACCGTGATGCACGTTTAAATCTATCCCTGGGGGGTCTCCCCAGGGTCCCTATCCTATCACTTGTAAAACTCTCATCATCATATCACTGGGTCCCCTGGGTCTCCTGGGCCAGGGTTTTGGCAAGGCCAGGGTTTTGGCACGGTTTTGTTGGGTTGGGACGGATCAGCACGTATTCCGCGTGCTAGTTGCGCGGAGCAAATGGTTGTTGTCCGTCCCACCAGCGCCCTGGAGCCGCGCTGTGGCCTGGCACGCCGTTGTGGCCTGGCACGTCTGTGGCTCGCGCCTCGCAGCAGCGCGAGGTGCCTGCCGCGGTCTGTGCACGACCGCTGCGTGACTACCATGGCGTGCTCAGCCAGCGGAGTCGCATCAGTTGGGCGCAAGTCGTGTTCTGTGGTGAGGAGAGGGTGGCAGCATGCGCGCTGGCATGGTGCGTTGCATGCCATGCATGCCATGATGGGTGCAGCAGCTGGCGAGAGGTGCAGATGGACGCCTCTTGATTAATCATTGAAGTTAAACATTGAACATGGGCGCGATGCAACCTATGAGCGCGTGGCTGGGGCAGCAGCAGCAGCAGCGGTAGCGACAGTGTGTATGCACACACACACACACACACTGTCCTCACACCATCAAGCACACGCGGCGTGCACGTTGCTCACCTGTTACAACCCACACCATTGCGTGCAGGCCGTCATCGGTGCTGGCGCCGCTGGCCTGGTAGCCGGTCGAGAGCTGCTGCTGCACACACGCACACACACACACACGCACACACACACACACACACGCTCGCACGCGCCAATGTGTGCAGGCCATCATCGGTGCGGGCGCCGCTGGCCTGGTAGCTGCGCGAGAGCTGCTGCGCGAGGGCCACGTGCCGACCGTGTACGAGCAGGGCGGGAGTGTGGGCGGGGTGTGGGCGTACGACCCAAGTGTGGAGGAGGACGACCTGCTCGGGGCGGCGCCGGGGCGCGCCACGGTGCGGCTCTCGAGGGCTTGAACTGGTTTATTGTAGCAGAGAGTCTACCAGAAATTCGGCATTTGTTGCCGTCGGGAGTGTGGGCGGGGTGTGGGCGTACGGCCACAGTGTGGATGAGGACGACCTGCTTGGGGCAGCGCCGGGGTGCACCACGGTGCGGCTCTCAAGGGCTTTGACCTGTGTTATAGTAGCATAAATTTGGCATTTTTTGCCACTGGGAGTGTTGGCGGGGTGTGGGCGTACGGCCAAAGTGTGGGGGAGGACGACCTGCTGGGAGCGGCGCCGGGGCGCGGCTCTCAAGGGCTTGTACCCTTGTTACACTTGAAAGTTTTTAGAGAGACAGTTTACTAGGGAGTTTGATGATGATGGATATTACAGTCTGTGTGACACCAGTTATGATGTTTAAGACCTGTGTCGGCGCTAGCGCCAGACACCTTAAACTCAGTTTACTAGGGAGCTTACTTTGTTGCCAGACTTCCCCAATCAGCCTACCCTAAACCCTAAATGCTACACCCTAAACCCGAAATCCTAAAACCCTGAACCCTAAACCCTACTTCAGTGACTCACTTTTCATGTGGATGACTCTGGGATGTGTGTGACGGGCGATAGGAGGGGGGGGGAGGGGTCAACAATGCAACAATCAGCCTAGCGTAGATTCTTCATGGTCACGTGCGACTCGCTGCCGTGAGTTCAAGCTGAACGGTAGTGAAGCGCCGATACAGAAATGCATGCAACATGAAGTGCCTCCGTCGTACCGACCAACCGGCCACGCACACACATACACGCGCATGCACAAACACACGCACACACTCACACGCACGGACGTGTTTAAAGTACTACAATCAGCATCCAACAATCCACCACACCACGCTACCCGCCATCATCGCCCTCAGGTGCACTCCAGCGTGAACCCTTCGCACCTGCCCCGCGCATGCGCGCACACACACACGCGCACTCACACACACACACACACACACACACGCGCGGTTGGTATCCACCACTACAATCAGCATCCAACAATCCACACCACCACACCACCCACCACCATCAACCTCAGGTGCACTCCAGCGTGTAACCTGCGCACCTGCCCCACGCATGCACGCACGCACACACGCGCACTCACACACACACACGCACTCACACACACACACACACACACACACGCACACAGACATTCATACGCCACTACAATCAGCGCTCAACAGACTGTACACTATCCACCACACCACACCACCCACCAGCATCGCTCTCAGGTGCACTCCAGCCTGTACCGCCACCTTTGTACCAACCTGACACACACACACACACATACACACATACACACACACGTGCATGCACACGCACACGCACACACACACACACACACTCACACTCACACGCACGGACGTGTATACATCACTACAATCAGCATCCAACAATCCATCACATCATCATCACCCGCAGGTGCACTCAAGCATGTACCGCCACCTTCGTACCAACCTGCCACGGGAGATCATGGGGTTCCACGACTTCCCGTTCACACCCGGGATGCTGGGCGTGAGAAGTGTGGACGCACGGAGGTACTGTTCACACACCGAGGTACGCACGTGCGTGCACATACCATGCCCACACACCGTGCCGCCTCAGTGATTGTCGAGTGTTGGCGTGGGCTTGCGTGCCCGGATTTTGACTCTCAGAACCGTGTGTGGGTAGTGTTTGTTTGCGGTTTGTCACAACCGGGGACTGTGCTGGGGCGTAGATGCACCTTGCAGGCTTTATAACGAAGTAAAACAATAGTGTGGAATGCCATGGGGCTGCCCGTGGAGGCGGGCTACCATCACGGCTTCAGCGGTGGTGACCGCCGAGGCAACACAGAGTAAATCCGCTTCACCAATCGCAGCGTTCGTCACCGCGCTCATCCTCGGGGTCGCTCGTCTGCCGGTGACTGGCGTTGGAAGGTCTTCAGGCAGCCTCCATGACAACGCTGTCGCCCATGCCCCCCTGGAGGGTGGGACCTGGCCATGCATGAGGCATGGGGCGCCGGCTGAGCCCCATGCAAACGAGAGCTGGACAGCCATGCACTGCCAGGCGGGACCGTTCCAGTCAGCGCCAGTCGGCTCTGCCGGCTTGACTGGCCACAAGGCCACTACTGTGACCCTGAGGAAGGTCCTCTCCTATATGCTCCTTGCCAGACATGTCTCTCAGAGACTGCTGTTTGGGGTAGTCTAGCCGGCGGGAGCGGTAGTCTATCGGCCGGGAGCCGGCGCTACTCTAGTACTTAAGTGTGCCGGAGTATCGGCGGGTGTCTCTAGTAGAAGAGTAGCCTGCTTAGCTGGAAACTCCGTGTTACTGTTACTGTTACTGTAACTGCCATGGGGAACCGGCGTAACGTCGAAAATCTCAAGCCAAGGGCAATCTTAAGCCAAGGGCGGCGTGCGCAGGACCCGTGCAGCTCCCCGGCTCGGCAAACGTCCTTTGGGGGTCTTGTATTTTTACTCAGGGTTTATGCGCTCCTGTTGCGTTTTACGCTTTTGTTGACAATGACTCATCCTTACAGGTGTGCACACGCACGTACGCCATCAAAGGCGCCCGACGGACTGTGGAATCGACCACGAGTCCAAAACACCACTATTCCAGGCGTGCGCATACAAGTGTAATTCTATGCCATTACAGGCGCCCGACAGACTGTGAAATCGACCACCTCAAGCACGGTGCACACACACATGGACATGGGCCAGCTCGCATGCCCGCTTTTGGCTCAGAACCATGGCTCAGAACCATGGCTCAGAACCATGTGTGTAGTCTTTCTTGGGGGGCGGTCACAATCAGGCACGCGCGTGCGCACACACGCACGGCTGTTGCCTCACTGGTTGTAGCTGTTTAGGGCCTTGCTTTCCCACTTTTTTCTGTTCTGAGACATGTGCTCCCCCCTTCGCAGGTGGCCGCCTACCTCACCGCATTCGCAGATTACTACGGCCTCCAGAGCCACGTGCGATTCCACACGCGCGTGCTTCGCGTCGCGCCGGCGCCCGTGCGACACCCGGCAACAACTGTGCAACACCCGGCAACACCTGTGCAACACCCGGCAACAACCGTGACGCAACAGCAGCAGAGGCAGCAGCAGGGGCAGCACCAGGGGCAGCAGCAGTCGGCGCCGCAACAGCAGCATGGGCAGCAACAGAGACAGCAACAGTCAGCGCCGCCAGCGCGATGGCGCGTCGTTGCGTGCCCGCTGTCCCCAAATGCAGACGGCAAGCTTGCGCCGGTGGAGGGGCAGCGCCCTGAGGAGGTGTGTGCTGCTGTTCATATTCCGACCTGAGGAGGTGTTGCGTGAGGGGCTATTAGAAAGGTTGTGAGGGTCATTGCGTGCTCGCTGTCCCCGAATGCTGACGGCAAGCTTGCGCCGGTGGAGGGTCAGCCCCCTGAGGAGGTGTGTGCGGCTTTTCATATTCCATCCTGAGGGGGTGTTGCATGGGGGACTTTTGAGGGAGGTTGCAAGGGTCGTCGCGTGCACGCTCGCGCGGAATGCAGATGGCAAGCTATAACTGGTGGAGGGGCAGCCCCCTGAGGAGGTGCGTGTGGGACTCTGCAGATTGGACCCTGAAGAGGGGGGGTGCAAGGGGGTCGTTGAGGAGGGTTGTGAGGGCTGTTCAGGAGGGTTGTAAGGGTGGCCGCGTGCTCGCTGTCCCCGAATGCAGATGGCAAGCTGGCGCCAGTGGAGGGGCAGCCCCCTGAGGAGGTGCGTGTGCGGCTGTTCATATTCCATCCTGAGGTGTTGCATGAGTGACTTTTAGAAAGGTTGTGAGGGTTTTGCTCTGAGACTACACATTGGCAGGCAGCCGGCAGGTGGCTTCCGCCCCTCACAAGTAATTGTTAGGGACGTAACTGGACTTGGATCTAGGCGGTGGTATTAGGACGAGAAGGTAGCCTTTGCTGAAAAGCCGATGTTACTGTAACTGTAACTGTAACTGTGAGGGTCATTGCGTGCTCGCTGTCCCCGAATGCAGACGGCAAGCTTGCGCCGATAGAGGGGCAGCCCCCTGAGGAGGTGCGTGCGCGGCTGTTCATATTCCATCCTGAGGAGGTGTTGCATGAGGGACTTTTAGAAAGGTTGCGAGGGCCGTTGCGTGCGCGCTCGCGCTGAATGCAGACGGCAAGCTAGAACTGGTGGAGGGGCAGCCCCCTGAGGAGGTGCGGGTGTCACTCTGCAGATTATATCCTGAAGGGGGGGGTGCAAGGGGTCGTTGAGGAGGGTTGTGGGGGCCGTTGAGGAGGGTTGTTAGGGTAGCCGCGTGCTCGCTCGTTCTGAATGCAGACGGCAAGCTTGCGCCGGTGTAGGGGCAGCCCTCTGAGGAGGTGTGTGTGTGTGCGTGTGTGTGTGTGTGCGTGCATGCATGTGTGTGTGTGTGTGTGTATGTGCGTGTGTGTGTGTGCGCGCGTGCGTGTCGGTGTGCGTGTGGGCTCTTCAACCGCGCAGTGTGTAACCTCAATGCCAGAGCGCTCTGATTCGACGACCGTGCTGACACATGGCCACGCAACAAAGTGCACTTTCGGGTTGAGATTGGCCCACTCGGGCTGGCGCGTCGGGTGAGATTGCGCGAGTTCCGACCTGTGAAAATTGGCATTTTCACACATTTTCTTTGTCGTAAGCTGGGCCATCATTTTTCCAAGATCCTTAACAGAACCACTGGCTCTGATGCGACGACCGTGCTGACACATGGCCACGCGACGCATGCACGTGGGCGAAGTAGGACGTGATTGTCGTGTGCAGACACACACACATGTGCACGCACACACACACACACACACGCACACACACACACACACACACACACATGCACACACACATGCACACACGCATGCACGCGCGCACACACACACACACACACACATACACACACGCATGCATGCATGCACACACACAGGCAGAGTACGACGCAGTTGTCGTGCGTAACGGCCACTACTCCAACCCCAACCTGCCGCTCGCGCGCGCGCACACACACACACACACACACACATGCACACACACACACGCAGGCGGAGTATGACGCGGTTGTCGTGTGCAATGGCCACTACTCGGACCCCAATCTGCCGCTCGTTCCTGGCATGGACACCTTCCCAGGGAAGCAGATGCACAGCCACAATTACAGAGAGCCCGACGGCTTCAGGGGGCAGGTGTGCGTGTGTGTGTGTGGCGGGGGCAGGGGTGGTGGGGGTGCTTGGATCAAGGTGTGTGTGTGTGTGTGCGTGTGTGCGTGTGCGTGTGTGTGTGTGTGCGCACGTGTGTGTGTGTGGGTGTGTGCGTGCATGTGTGTATGCGTGCATGTGTGTATGCGTGTGTGTGTGTGTGTGTGTGCGTGCGTGCGTGTGTGCGTGTGTGTGTGAGTGGAGCAGCAGTAGTGGGAGAGGTGTGCGCAGGGGGGGGGTATCAAGGCAGGGGGCATGGGGGGGGGGAAGGGGAGGGAGAGGGCCGCTTATGGTGGAGCATTGGTGGAGGGAGGGGGGGGGGGGAGGAAGACGCACACACCTGCCCCCTGAAGCCGTCGGGCTCTCTGAAGTTGTGGCTGTGCATCTGCCTCCCCGGGAAGGTGCCCACACCAGGCACGCGTGACACACACTCACGCACACACACACACACACACTCACACATATGCGCACACACACACACACACACACACATATGCGCACACATACACACACACACACGCGTAGGTTGTCCTGGTGGTTGGTGCCTCCAACAGTGGCCTCGACATTGCAAGGGAGATCGCATCGGTCGCACGCACCGTCCTGCTGTCTGCGCGGAGCTGGCCACCTGGCGAGCACACGGGTCGGGCGTCGATACCATATGGAGAAAATGACAACGTCTTCAGGTGCGCGTGGCTGTAGCGTTTGGGTTCCAGGCTTCTTACTCAGAGGGTTCTGGCATGTGGCTAGGTCTTGAGGTTTCAGGGTTAAGCAGACCGCCCTGCTGTCTGCGTGCAGCTGGCCATCTGGCGAGCACACCGGTGGTGGGTGGACACCATATGGAGAAAATGTCAACATCTACCGGTGCGCATGGCTGTAGGGCTTGGGGCCCCAAGAGCTTGGGGTTTAGGGGTTTGAGATTTTTGGGGGGATGGTCCTGCTGTGTGCGCGCAGCTATCTGGCGAACACGCGGGCGGGGGGTCGATGCCGTACGGAGAGAACGGCAATATGTACCGGTGTGCATGTGGCTGGCTAGGGTTTGGGGTTTCAGGGTTTCAGGGTTTAGCTGACCGTCCTGCTATCTGCGCGGAGCTGGGCGTCTGGCGAGCACACGGGCGGGGGTTTGACGCCGTGCAGAGAATAAGGCAACATGTACTGGTGCGCATGGCTGCAGGGCTTGGGGCCCCAAGAGCTTGGGATTTCAGGGTTTCAGGGTTTAGCGGACCGCCCTGCTGTCTGCACGAAGCTGGGCGCATGGGGAGGTGGTTGGATCACAGTCGACGCCGTACGGAGAACACGGAAACATCTACCGGTGGGGGCGCTTTGAGCGACTTGACATTGGGAACTTCGAGGGGGGGGGGCAAACTGTGGGGTTGGGCTTCGGGGATTTTGTCAAGGGGATGGGAGATCATGGCAGCGCACAGCTGGGCGCCTGGAGGGAAGACACGGGCGGGGGTTCAACGCCGTACGGAGAGGACGGTTATATCTATCGGGTGCGTGTGACTCTAGGGCTTGGGGCTTCAGGGTTTCAGGGTTCAGCGGACCGTCCTGCTGTCTGCGTGAAGCTGGGCGCCTGGGGAGGTGGTTGGGTCACACTTGACGCCGTACAGAGAACGCAGCAGCATCTTCAGTTGAAATGGCTGTGGGGCTTGAGTTCCAGGCTTTTTACTTCTGGGGGGTCTGGCATGTGGCTAGGTTTTGGGGTTTCAGGGTTTAGTGGACCGTCCTGTCTGCGCGCAGCTGGCCATCTGGCGAGCACACGGGCGGTGGTTTGACGCCGTGTGGAGAATAAGGCAACATCTACAGGTGTGTGAGACCCTAGGTCTTGGGGGTTCAGGGTTTCAGGGTTAAGCGGACCGTCCTGCCGTCTGCGCGCAGCTGGGCGCCTGAGGAGGTGGTTGGTGCGCGGTTGGCGCCGTGCGGAGAGAACACGGCGGCATCTTCAGGTGCGAGTGGCTGTGGCGCTTGTGTTCCAGGCTTTTTACTTCTGGGGGGTCTGACATGTGGCTAAGTCTTGTGGTTTAAGGGTTTCAGGGTTCAGCGGACCGTCCTGCTGCCTGCGCGAAGCTGGGCGCCTGGGGAGGTGGCTGGTGCACGGTCGATGCCATAGGAGAACGCGGCAGCATCTTCAGGTGGCTGTTGCGCTTGGGTTCCACGCTTTTTACTTTTGGGGGGTCTAGCATGTGGCTAGGTCTTGTGGCTTCAGGGTTTCAGGTTCAAGCTGACCGTCCTGCTGTACGTGCGCAGCTGGTTGCCTGGCGAGCACACGGGCGGGGGTTCGAGCCAGGGAGAAAAAGACAACAATCTATCAGTGCGCTATCAGTGCGCAGAGTGCGTGTGCGCGCGGCACGTGCGGATCAACACACCATGGTCGTACGCACACTTTTGCCCACGCACGGCACACAACGCGCACATTCACCCACCCATCCACCAGGCACGCCCTGCAGGTGTCCCGTTCCACAACTGGTAGGCTGGCGCTGTCGCGGCTTCGTGGGCTCTCTCAGTAGAGCTCCTGGTAGAGCTCCCTGAGACTTCTAGTTTGGGCCTTAGCTCATGCCCCGAGGTCCTCCGGCGCATGCATGCGAAACCTTTACAACCCTCCGGCCGTCCCCCCCCCCCCCCCCGGCCGTGCCCCCACGGGGAGGAGTCGGAACTGGGGGCCGAGTGCCCTGTCTAGGTCCAGCCCCGACCCACTAGCCCTCCACCACCAGTAGCCAGCCACCCGCCTGTAGTGCCCGGGCGCTATGCGCCGAGCAAGGTCGAATACGCTGCCTGACGGTGCGTCATACACGACTGTAAAATCAATCATCATCATCACCAACACAACTCCACAACACCGCAACAGGCCCCGCAGACCGAGCGGCAGACGCTGCATGGGGAGCTGGGGGGAAACTGCCGTTCTGCGCAGCACTGCAACACCACAACATCGCAAAACCACAACACCGCAACACCACAACCCATTCCGCAACAACTCGCAGGTACCCAATGGTTTCAGAGCTGGCGCCGGACGGACGTGCGCTGTTTCCGGGAAGTGTTGGCGGTGTGGAAAGTGTGGAAGTTGTGAAAGGTGTGGACACGGTCGTGTACTGCACAGGGTACCGGTACTCGTTCCCGTTCCTGATGGAGCAGGGGGGTCCGGAGCAAGTCGAGGCTGCTGCTGCTGCTGGCGATGATTCTGAGGGCGTGGGGAGGGAGAGCGGGGGCAGTGCTGCTGCTGCTGCTGCTGCTGCTGCCGCTGCTGCCGCAGCTGCTGCCGATGGCGATGGTTCCGCGGACGTGGGGAGCGGGAGCGGGAGCAGGAGCGGGGGCGGCGCTACGGCGGGGTGCAGCGCTGCAGCTGGCGGGGCCAGCAGCGGCGGCAGCCAACGCGGCGTTCGAGTTGGGGACGATGGCCAACACAGCGGCAACGGCGCCAGCTGCAGCACCACCGCCTCCGCGGGCGAGCGCCGCGAGCCCCCTGTGTCGATTCTTCCGTCCACACCGTTCACACCGCCCACACCGGCCACACCGGCCACTTCATTCACACCGTCCACACTGTCCACACCGTCCACACCGTCCACACCATCGCCCCCCGGCGAGCGGCCCCTCACCGTGGCGGAGCAGAGGGTGGGACCGCTGTACCACCACGTGTTCCCGCCGCAGCTCGCGCCCACACTGTCGTTGCTGGGACTGCCGTGGAAGGTGCGGCACCTGTGGTTTGATTGTCCTTACCACTTTTATGTTGTACTTTTGTTCACAGCCATACCCCAACAAAAAGGATCGTTGCACAAACAGGACAGTATTTTTACATCCCAGCTGTGTTTTTCCGCCGCAGCTCGCGCCCACCCTGTTGTTGCTAGGACTGCCGTGGAGGGTACAGCGCCCGTGGTTCGTCGTCCTTGCCAGTTTTGTGGTGTACTTTTGTTCACACCCAGCAAACAGGAACGTTCCCAACACACAGGACACTTGTTTTGTACGTTCCACCTACGTTCCCACCAGTGCTTTTGTTTCCAGGAATGTGGTTTTTTTCTGGAGCCATTTGACTGAAAATCCGGCTTCATCGCTCCTTAAACCCGGATCGAAGCGCCAAAAACATAAACACTGGTTCCCACTGCACCCCCAGCCCCCGAGTTGTTGTTCTTAACTGGATACTGGCCGGGATACAGCCAGACCAGAGCTCTGATGCAGCCGTAAATAAAACCACTGGTTCGGCCCTAGGTCACACAGACTGTGGTATCCATGATCTTCTGAACCAGTGATCCCCCCGCAAGCCGTATACCGCTTCGGGCCGGATTTCCGATTTCCCAGAAGAAAAAACACTCCACACTTGGTGGGAGAGGGCGTGGAAGGGTGCGTTGGAAAGCTCTCGTTGAGAGCAGCACAACTGCTTACGCTGCGTGAACACCTGCTATGTGTTGCGCCTGGAATGGTCGAAGTTGCTCGGTCAAAGTTGCTCGGTCCTGGCTCGGTCCGGGGAAAACAATATTGCCTAAAAAAAAGGGTCACTGTCTTCACGTGTAACCTGCCTGCTTGGCTGGACCCTATTATGCCCTAGTCTCTGCGCCACTCTCTCTCTCTCTCTCTGTGCCCTGAAATCCAAGTCACAGTCGTGTAGGTCGTACCCTTCCCTCAGCACGAGCTTAAAGCAACGCTCGCAACACACGCTCGCATGATTTTTGATTGGATTTGGATTTGGATTTGTAAATCCAGGATTGTATCCTCGGCCACTCAAACCAAACCACCCAAAACATTCCACAGGTTGTCCCCTTCCCGCAACACGAGCTCCAAGCAAAGCTCGTCGCTCGCGCGCTGTCTGGAAGAGCAGCGTTGCCGGACGCAAGCGAGATGCTGGTGCGCTTTTATTATTAGGTTTAGGTTAGGTTCCACATGTACACTGCACACACACACGCACACGCACGCACACACACACAGACACACACACACATCCACACACTCGTGCACGTACACACACATGCACACACGCATGCCTGTGAGGTTTGTCGGAGATGCTTTTGCGAGGCATTTATTGTTTGCATCACACACACACACACACACACACACACATGGCCACCCCACCGAAGGCAAACACATACACACACACATATATACATGTACACACGCACACACACACACACACACACACGCACACACACACACACACACACACACACACACACACACACACTGCAGGCCCACGCCGAGGCTTTCTACGCGCGGCTTGCAAACGACCGTGTTCCCGTGCGCTACACGCACATGCAGGTGCAGCGATGGGTGTGATCTAGCCATGGGTGGCAATGGATGGTGATGGATTGTACAGTGTGTGTGACACCTGAAGTGTGATGGATTGCACAGTGTGTGAGACACCTGAAGTGTGATGGATTGTACAGTGTGCGACACACCTGAAGTGTGATGGATTGTACAGTGTGTGTCACACCACTCCTAATGTGGTGGATTGTACAGTGGGTGTGACACCACTCGTGTGATGGATTGCACAGTGGGTGTGACACCACTAGTGTGATGGATTGTGCAGTGGGTCACACCACTCGTGTGATGGATTGCACAGTGCGTGACAGCGGCACGCACCGTTGATGTGATGTAAAGGGTGTTTCTCGGCACGAGGCCTGACACCTGGCTGGAACTGGCTGGCTAATAGTTGTTTTTTTGCTGAGTGAGGTGGCGTGCCGGTGCGCTACACGCACATATGTAGGTGCGGCGATGAGTGGGGTCTCGCCAGTGGTGGATTTTACAGTGTGTGTGCCTCTCACCACCACTCGTGGAATTTAAGTGTGTCAGTGCAAGGCCTGACACCTGGCTGGAACTGGCTGGCGTATAGTTGTTTTCTGCTGAACGGGTAGCGTGCCGGTGCGCTGCACGCACACGCAGGTGTGGCGATGGGTGGGGTGTCGTCAGTGGTGATGGATTGTACAGTGTGTGACACTACTAGTGTGATGTACCAGACGCCTGTCGGCGCGAGGCCCGACACCTGGCTGGAACTGGCTGGCTAGTAGTTGTTTTTTTGCCGAATGGGGTAGCGTGCCGGTGCGTTACAGGCACATATGCAGGTGTGGCGATGGGTGGGGTCTAGGCAGTGGTGATGGATTTACAGTCTTGTGTGACACAGTCTTGTGTGCCGCTGACGAGCGGGGTAAAATACGACTGGCCCGGCTCCTGCTAGACTGCCCCTCGGTGGAACACTTCAGGAGCGGCTTGCCCGGCGCTGCCATGGCTTGGCGAGTAGCCGCGGCGCTGCCGCGGCCCGTGCTGGGAGACGGCCCTTATCCTCCCCCCATGCAGGACGCCATGCGGCACCGATCTCGACGAGTTGATCGACGAGCGGAGGAGCTGGCGCCCGTCAATGCATGCTGGACATTGGTCAAGATGGCTGCCCGTGGAGGCGGGCTACCATCACGGCTTCAGCGGTGGCGACCGCCGAGGCAACACAGAGTAAATCCGCTTCACCAATCGCAGCGTTCGTCACCGCGCTCATCCTCGGGGTCGCTCGTCTGCCGGTGACTGGCGTTGGAAGGTCTTCAGGCAGCCTCCATGACAACTCTGTCGTCCATGCACCCCTGGAGGGTGGGACCTGGCCATGCATGAGGCATGGGGCGCCGGCTGAGCCCCATGCAAATGAGAGCTGGGCAGCCATGCACTGCCAGGCGGGGACCGTTCCAGTCAGCGCCAGTCGGCTCTGCCGGCTTGACTGGCCACAAGGCCACTACTGTGACCCTGAGGAAGGTCCTCTCCTATATGCTCCTTGCCAGACATGTCTCTCAGAGACCGCTGTTTGGGGTAGTCTAGCCGGCGGGAGCGGTAGTCTATCGGCCGGGAGCCGGCGGTACTCTAGTACTTAAGTGTGCCGGAGTATCGGCGGGTGTCTCTAGTAGAAGAGTAGCCTGCTAAGCAGGAAACCCCGTGTTACTGTTACTGTTACTGTGACACCACTAGGGTGGGGTTTGCCACTGAACGGGATAGGGCTTGAGGCTGAACGGGGGGACGGGCTGAACGGCACGTGGGGCTGAGCGGGAGAGAATCTGGACGGCGCGTGTGGGGCTGAGCAGGGTATGTTTTTTGCCGCTGAGCGGGGTGGGGTTTGAGGCTGAATGGGGTGGGGTTTGAAGCTGAACGGGGGAGAAGCTGGACGGCGCGTGTGGGGCTGAGCAGGGTTTGTTTTTCTGCTGCTGAGCGGGGTGGGGTTTGAGGCTGAACGGGGGGAGGGGTGGCTGAACGACATGTGTGGGGCTGAGCGGGAAAGGAGCTGAACGGCACGTGTGGGGCTGAGCAGGGTGATGATGATGATGGATGTTACAGTCAGGGACACCTCTAAAGGCGTATAAGACCGTGCTCGGCGCCATATGGCCCGAACACCTTACTGAGATGGCTGGCTGTTGGTGGTAGGGAACCCCAACTCTGTAAAGAGCGTGGGCGCACCCCTAGGTCCCCTACCGCAGCGGCAGCAAACGCTTGTTGAAGTCGGTGAGCGCATGTTGGGAAACGGAAAACGCAAGGCAGGTTCGTCGCCAATTGCCAGAAGAGACATACCCCCGTGGGGAGAAAGGCCAAGACGTGGCCGAAAAGGATATCCAGCCGGGCCGCAACCTCTAACGTGTTAAGGGGTTTTCTAACTGGGATTTCAACCAGCATTCACAGGATTCTCAACCTGTTACCCTTAACCCGGCTCTGAGCAGAAGCTGACCCCTTGTAGTTGCACCAAGCACGACATTGGACGTGTCGCAGGCCCCCCCCCTGCTGAAGGGGGGAGGCACAGAAGGACTCGGTGAGGGGCACATCCCTAAGCCTAACTACCTAGAAAGGGGCTGGAAAAGGCGGTCAGTAGTGACCAACAGTGTGGGATTTGGTGATAGGTTAGAAAGCAAGCTTGCCCCCCGGTTATAGCGGATAAATATGTTCCTTCTGCATACTCCGTTTTGAGGTCGTCATCTTTGAGGCAGCTTTCACGTGTGAGACCCAGCGTGGGCATTTCTCAGGTGCGCCAGCTGCGGTGCACTGCAAACGGCACAGTCCACCGCAGCTCCTCGGGAACCCACGCTTGGGTCCCCGCCACTATCGTGGCTGCCTCATTGACTCCTAATTCAAAACATCGTTCGCTTCAGGTCAATTATTCCTCCCGATCCTCTACCATCTCCAGGCTTGTGTTACGTATATCAAGGCACGAGACCAGAAAGTTGGCCATGTCACGCCAAAAACAAGGGTAAAGTAGCCCCGGGCTGGGGTTCATAAACGCCCGCATCTTCGCATCCAAGCCTTTATCGTCCCCAGGGACGCTCAGGAAAAGGGTGTGGAACTGTACGCGTGTCTCCGTATACGCTGGACACTCAAAAATCACGTGTGCCTCATCCTCCCGCATGCCACAAAGGCGACAGAGCCTCTGGCTGCGTGGCTCTGCCTGCGCCGTGTGGCGCCCCTTCTCTATCTGCAGTTCATGCAGCCCCATTCTAAAGCGTGCGAGTGTCGTGATCTGGGCGGCGCTGTTCAGCCCCGTCCAGAGCATTGGTGCGCCGCCACAGTCGTCCGCCATCCACCGCAAGTAAGTAAGCATCTTGAAGCGGTGTGACCATGAGTCAGGCACTGAGCGGACGACGCTGAGCTGGTTGGCGTCCTCTGGCAGCTCTGGTGTGCTGGTCTCTGATGCCAGCCAACCTGCCGCTGCTGTCTTTAGCAGGCGGGCGATGCCCCCCGCCTCCTGGCCCCACACCAGCGTGTGCCCCACTGTGCTGAGGCACTCGCTCTGCTGTGCCACCCAGCTCTCTCGCACGCTACCCGCCGCTACCCAGCTCTCCCGCATTGCCGCCCTCAGCAGATCGCCATCCGGCCGCCGTAGCGCTTTCGCCCAGAAGCGCGCCGCCTGCCGCAGCCAGTCGGTCGACAGCGGTCGCCAGCCCACCTCCGTCGCCAGCAGCGATAGCTGTTGCCCACACCTGCGAATACAGAGGGCCTCGCGCACAGATTGCAAGTGCAGGGCTTCCATGGCGCGCCACTTGCGGCGCGCCGCCTTGGGGGGGCCCCCGTCCCCTCCAGCCAACCCCCACTTGTCGGCTGCCCCCGAGAAGATCCCCTGTACCCCCATGCCCGCCCCCGCCATCAACCCTGGGCCCCAGATCTCGCACCCGTAGTTAATTACAGGTCGCACCAGTGCGTTGAACAGGTGCGCCTTTACTCCCACGTTGTGGAGGCCCATGGCATCGTATCTGCGCGCTAGGGCGAAGCGTGCACGCTGGCCCGCCCCCTGCCTCTGCTCCAGCCCCGCGCCTATTGCCCGACGGCTCCCAAAAAGCATGCCCAGATATTTAAACTCGTGATTGATGGGCAGGTCCATACCAGCGTACTTCAGGGTCACCCTTCCCCTGGCGCTCGTGACCGGGCAGTACTGGTCGTTAAACACCCCCCCTCAGATTTGCGGACATTGACAGTGAGAGCGTGCGTCCTGCAAAAAACGTGAAGTGCATCTAGCAAGCGCTGGAGCGCCTCCGGCGTCTCTGCCATGAGCACGAGGTCATCTGCATGCAAGAGTAACCGTAGGAGCCGCCTGTTTGCTCCTGTCCCTAGGGGGACCCCGACCTCTGGCATCTGTGCGTCAAGCTCCCCTTCTAGTGAGTCGATAAACAGCCCAAACAAAAGCGGCGACATTGGGTCGCCCTGCATGACCCCCTGGCGTGTGGTGAAGCCTGGTCCCACCGTGCCGTCTATGCGCACGCACATGCCAGCCCCATCGTACAGTGATGTCAGGGCTGCTAAAAACGCCCCCCCCACCCCCAGGCTCTTAAGGCACTCCCACATGAGCTGCCGATGCACGCAGTCGTATGCCTTTCTAAAGTCGATGAAGGCAGTATACAGCGGTTTTCGCTCATGGCTGCGCCTCTCAATCATGTGCTGTAGGATGAAGGCATTGTCAGGGGTCCCCCGCCCCTTCCGGAACCCTGCCTGCCCGGCGGCTCTATGGCCGCCCTTCTCAGCAAGGTCGTCTAGTCTGCGGAGTAGCACCAGACTATAGAGCTTAGCAAGCGCCCCACCCACCGTGATGCCCCTATAGTTGTCCCGCTCGTCCAGATTGCCTTTCTTCGGCACCGGCGTGACTGCCCCCATGTGCCATGCTTTGGGATACCCCTCGCGGAAGACCCGATTGAGTAGATGTGTGATCGGTTCAAGCAGCGCGTGTTGCGGCTCGCTCCCCTCCACATCTCCCCCACCCCCTGTGTCCCCCTCCCCAGTCCATGCCCTTTGATAAAATTCTACCGGTACGCCGTCCACGCCCGGCGCTTTGCCCGCCGCCATGCCCAGGAGGGCTGTGCTCACCTCGTCCTCGGTGATCCAAGCGTTGAGTACTCGTGCCCGCTGCTTATTTCCTTCGGAGGCATCCGAAAACGGGTTCCCTCCCTCCTGCAGCTCCCCATGGGCATGCTCGCCCCCAACCAGGCCCTCAAAGTAGGTCGTCCACCCCTCTACATCCCTCAGCCCCCCTCCCTGGCTCCCTGGTTTAACCTTGCGCCAGAATTTCCTGGGGGCGCCATGCATGTGTTTGAGCATAGCGTCGTACTCCTGGGCCTCCCATGCCCGGCGCACGCGTCGCGTGGTCTGCCTATACGCCCTGAACGCTGCTGAGGTCAGCGTCGACTGCGCCCCGTGCGCCCTCTCGGCCTCTCGATACGCCTGCCGTGCCTCCTTGCACTCCTGGGCATACCATGTGTTGTGTGGTCGCACTGATGCGCCCCCCCCCCTGGTTTTACCAGCACCGCCCCAGCCGCCCCTGACGCGTGCAGCGCCCGCGCTGCCCGCTCAACCGCCCCTTCTAGGAGCGCCTGCTCCTCATCTACCGTGGGGGCCTCCCGCGCCCCCTTGATCTCTGCCGCCACCCCCTGCAGCTCCCGTGCGTAGGCACGCTCCCCCCCCTCAGGCCACCTAAATCTAGTTGGCGTGGTGCATGGCATGGTAGGGTGTGGCGTGGCGACCGCCTCACCGGCCGCCTCGCCCATGGTCAGCACAACTGGGCAGTGGTCAAAGGACCCCTTCCAGCCTGGCAGGGTGGGGATCGTATGCACCCTGAGCGTGGCCCCCTCCCGCGGGGCCCCCGTCTCGCTAAACATGAGTGCCGGCGATGCAACGTGGTAGTCAACAACGCTGTGCGCATTCCTGCCTGTTGCATGGAATGTGTGTGCTCCCCCCTCATCCTCTGGCAAGCGCCCGTTCAGAATCACCATCCCGGTGTCTCGGCACAGTCTAATCATGTCCCTCCCGTGCGCGTTCTGCGGCCCGTGGTCGGCAGACGTCCGCTGTCCTACCCGCCCAGCCCGTGTGATGTCCCAAGCGGTCAGCGCGAGGGCGGGGTCACCCCCCTCGGCGTCGTGCCCCCCCCTGTCGTCCGCTTGGCCGGTGCGGGCGTTGAGGTCCCCCAAAACTAGCACCTCCCCCAGCTCCCTGTACTTGGCTATCCCTTGGGCGAGAGCCAGCATGTGGGCTTCCGCCGACAGGCTCCCGCCCTCCCGCTTCAGGTACGTGGAGGTGGGGGGGGGAGGTAGACAGCGCACGCGTACACGTCCCTCCCCCCCTTGAGCCTAATCCTGAACCAAAGCATCCCCAGCGCTGGGGTGTCTTCCACCACCTTGACGTGGCTCGCGATCGTGGAGCGCACATGAAGCGCCACCCCCCCGTGTTTAGCGGTGTATGGGCGTCGGCTGCATGCTAGGCACTTGAACCCCCTAATAGCCCCGGGGGCCTCGCCGGTATGCCCAGTTTCAGTGAATGCGATGATGTCCGTTGTGGCCCAGAGCCAGTTACTGACGTCGGCGCTCTGGTCTATGTGATAGTGTTGCCCTTTAACGTTCCACGTCATTACGCGTAACCCGATGCCGGGGCGTGGCCCGGCCGGCTGGGCCCGGCCCCGCCGTGCCCGGCCATCCCGGTGTGCTCCGCGTCGTGCATGGGGCCCATTGCCGCCACCGGGGGCGCCCCCAGCGCCCCCAGTGGCCCTGCCCCCCCCCTCGCCGACCCCATGCCCTGCTGCTGTTCCATTCCAGCATGCTGCTGCCCTACGCCAATGGGGTCCCATGCCGGCGGCCCAGTCATCACCTGATGCGGCGGCCCCGCCGCCAGTGGTGTCCCCCCCCCGCCCGTCCCCGCATGCTGGCCCCCCCCAGCCTGCTGGTGCTGCCACATGCCCATGTGTTGCGGCCCCCATGTTTGTGCCCCCGCCTGCTGATGTTGCTGCTGCAGCTGCTGCTGCATCCCCATTGCCATCTGGTGCTGCGTCTGCTGCTGCGCCTGCCCCATGCCCTCATGTGCCAGTGCCTGTGCCTGTGCCTGTGCCTGTGCCTGTGCCTGTGCCTGTGCCTGTGCCTGTGCCTGTGCCTGTGCCTGTGCCTGTGCCTGTGCCTGTGCCTGTGCCTGTGCCTGTGCCTGTGCCTGTGCCTGTGCCTGTGCCTGTGCCTGTGCCTGTGCCTGTGCCTGTGCCGCCTGTGCCTGTGCTTGCGCGCCATTGCCCATGTGCTGCTGCCTTGCGTTTGTGTGCTGCGGCACGCGCAATGCCTGCAGCCCTGCAGCCTGTTGCTGCTGCCCCATGCCCATCTGTTGCCCCGTGCCCGTTAGCTGTTGCAGCTGCTGCTGCAGATGGTGTATCTGAAGCTGCAGTGCTGCCGTCCCTGCCCCCTCTTGCATTGCCCCTGGCTGCCACATGCCCGGACCCATGCCCCAGGGATGCCCCCCACCTGCGGTCTGTGCCGTTGGTGTTGGTGCCTGCCCCCCCTGGAACCCTGCTCCTAGCGGCGGCTGCCACATGCCCGACCCCGGCGGCTGCCACATGCCCGCCCCCGTGCCCCCAATCTGCCCCCCCGATGCCTGCTGCGCCCCGGGTGGTGGTGGTGTTAGTGCATGCCCCCCCTGGTACCCCGTTCTTGCCTGCTGCGCCACCCTCGGCAGCTGCAACCTGCCCGGATCCGTGACCACCGCCTGGCCCCCCCCTGCCTGCTGCGCCCCTGTTGGTGGCAGTGTCAGTGCCTGTCCCCCGTGGTGCCCCGGCCCGGCCGGCCGCGGCAGCGCCGCTCCCGGCAGCTGCCCCATGTCCGGCCCCGTGTCCACTGACTGTCCCCCCCCGGCATGCTGCGCCCCTGGTGGTGGTGGTGGTGGGTATTCTCCCCCGCCCTGCTGCGCCGGCTCCCGCGGCGGCAGCACCCCGCCCGCGAGCACCTGCTTGTCATCAACCCACAGGCAACCCCTGGCAGGGTACGTTTTTTGCCGCTGATCGGGGTGGGGGCTGCCGCTGAACGGGGGAGGGGCTGAATAACATGTGTGGGGCTGAGCTGGAGAGAAACTGGACGGCGCGTGTGGGGCTGAGCAGCAGCTGAGCAGGGTATGTTTTTTGCTGCTGAGCGGGGTGGGGTTTGCCGCTGAACGGGATAGGGCTTGAGGCTGAACGGGGGGAGGGGCTGAACGGCACGTGTGCGACTGAAAGGGGTGAGAGTTGCGGCGCCTGCCTATCTGTAAAATCGACCCCTCCGCCCCCCAGCCACGCACACCTAAACACACACTTTCCGCGCGCAGAACCACGAGCAATGGGCATACAACGATGAGCTCGCACGAGTGCGTGATGAACCACTGCTCACACACACACACACACACACACACACACAGACAGAGAGAGATAGAGACATTGTTTGCAGTTCCCACCATACGGGAAACACATACAATATCAGTATAATACGCCATCAAAGGTGTCGGACAAAACTACAAAATCGACAACACACACGCACACACTTGTCGTGCACAGAACCACGAGCAATGGGCATACAACGACGAACTCGCGCGCATGTGCGGCGGCGACGTGCCGCTTACGCCGCGCTGGCGGGTGGAGATGTACAGGGAGTCAGGTGGGGGCGAGGGGAGGGGGAGGGGAGGGGGAGGGGAGGGGAGGGGGGGGGGAGGGGAGGGAGGGAGGGAGGGAGGGAGGGAGGGAGGGAGGAGGGAGGGGGGGGAGGGAGGGAGGGAGGGAGGGAGGGAGCGCACAGGGAGACAGCTGCTGCTGCTGCTTATTGCGCGGCTGATGCTGCTGCAGTTTGCGATGCCCCCAGCCACCACGTGCCCCAGGCCCCTGAAACCCTCTCTCTATCTCTGCAGGCCTGGCCACGCACACGACGCCAGGGCTGTACCACTAGTGCCCATGCACACACGCCGCTCCTGCTGCTGCTATATCTGCGCTGCTGCTGCTGCTGCTGCTGCTGCTGCTGCTGCTGATGCTACTGCCGATGCCGATGCCACCAACCGCCACAGGCCTGGCCCAGTTGCCCCCGTAACCTTCTCTCTCTTATCACCCAGTCCTGGCCAAGCGCGCGACGCCCGGGTCGTACCGCAACCCCCGCCTTGCCACCGCTCCTCTGCTGCTTAAGTCTCTGCTGCTGCCGATGCCACAACCCACCACAGGCCACACGGCAGCCCCCTGTAACCTTCTCTCTTTCTTTCTCTCTCTCTGCTGCAGGCCTGGCCATGCGCACGACGCCAGGCTTGAACAGCGAGTGCCCTTGCACACATGCCGCTCCTGCTGCTGCTCACTTCGCTGCTGCTGCTGCTGCTGCTGCCGATGCCACCACCCGCCACGCGCCACAGGCCTGGCCCCGCAACCCCATGTAACTTTCTGCAACCCTCTCTGCTGCAGGCCTGGCCAAGCATGCGACGCCCGACTGGTACTGCAAGTGCCCTTGCACACACGCTGCTGCTAACTGCGCTGCTGCTGCTGCTGCTGCTGCTGCTGCTGCTTGCGAGCAGCCCCAGGGTAACCTTCTGCAAACCTCTCTGCTGCAGGCCTGGCCAAGCGTGCAACGCCTGACTCGTACCGCGACGCCCCATGCACCGAGGCTGACGAGGACGCGTTGCGCGAGGCGGGCGAGGAGCTGATGACGCTGCAGGCGCGCTGCGAGGCGGAGCGCCCGGGGTGGCACGCGGCAGCGCCTGTCTCTGTCTGAGCTGCCCTGGCACACAGAGGCTGACCTGATGGGGCTGCGCGAGGCGGATGGGGTGCTGGTGGGGCTGCAGGCGCGCCGCGAGGCGGAGCGCCCGGGTAGGCACTCAGCAGCGCCTGTCTCTGTCTGAGCTGCCTGGCACACAGAGGCTGACCTGAGGCTGACCTTGGGCTGCGCGAGGCGGCTGGGGAGCTGATGGCGCTGCAGGTGCGCCGCGAGGCGGAGCGCCCGGGGTGGCACGCGGCAGCGCCTGTCTCTGTCTGAGCTGCCTGGCACACAGAGGCTGACCTGGTGGGGCTGCACGAGGCAGAGATGGGGAGCTGATGGGGCTGCAGGTGCGCCGCGAGGCGGAGCACCTGGGGTGGCACGCGGCAGCGCATGTCTCTGTCTGGGCTGCCTGGCACACAGAGGCTGACCTGACGGGGACCTGCGCGAGGCGGAGAGATGGGGAGCTGCTGGGGCCGCAGGCAGAACACTGGGGGTAGCGCGCCGTCTGAGCTGCCTTGCAAGGTTCCCGAGGTTGCAGAGACCTTGCGAGGTTGGAGAGGCAGTGCTGCAGCTGCGGGAGGCAGGCAGCGGACGAGCTGAGGACAGGACTGCACGCGAGCTGGTGCCAGCCAGGCTAGCCGGTTCAACAGTTTCACAGGTTACAGTAC
The DNA here is from genome assembly GCA_016618255.1 of Chlamydomonas sp. UWO 241. Taxonomy (NCBI): domain Eukaryota; kingdom Viridiplantae; phylum Chlorophyta; class Chlorophyceae; order Chlamydomonadales; family Chlamydomonadaceae; genus Chlamydomonas; species Chlamydomonas priscui. The sequence continues at coordinate 752,778 of VFSX01000040.1, forward strand.
GCACCCTTGGGGCGTGGGAGCTTGAGGGAGCTGCCTCGTGAGGCGGGCTGCGTGTCGGCAGCGCTGGCGCTCGTGCGGGCGCGCAGCGGCTGGGCTTGTGAGCGACCTGCACGCACACCTGCCACCGCACAGAGCTGTCATGGCTTCACCAATGTTCTCACAAGATTCGGGGGGCCTGGAAGCATAGCTCCTAGCTAGTGGCTGCTGAGACTGACCGATGTTCCAGCTCGTGGCTCAGTTTGACGCAGGCTGTGCCGACAGGCGTCGTACAGAGTGGCAAAACCCACTGTTAAGTGGCAAAAACCACCGAGTGGCAAAACCCACCAGACTTCCGCCAACTGAACAGTATGCCACTCTCAATGAGGATTGGCAATTGGGGACCCCACCTAGTCTCCAAACCACGTTGACCGTTGACCTACGGTTGACCGATTGCCTGTCATACACATTTGAATTTGAAAACTCTTGACGTGCCCTTTCTGGTAGGTTTGGTCAAACGCGAGCCAGTTTGGTTGTAAACCATGGTCAAAGCTTCCAGCCATCTCGACTTTTGGAATCCTATCTCTTTGTTTCTTCCCAAGATTTGTTTTCTTGAGGGGGAGAAGCCATCACCTTCCTCTAGCTCCTCCGGGAAGAGATAAATCCCTCACGGATGTAGCTATCCAATCGGGGGGCACTAGCGGGGAGTAGTTGGTGTGCAGTAGTGGTACGAGGGGAGACGGGGAGCATACTTGACAATTTATTTCGACATTGAAATACGGTTACCTCCACGGGCCGTTTGACGTGAGGCCCGGAAACGAGTTTGCGTGAAGTTGGGGAAAACGAGAGCACATCTCCCTGGCATGGTGGGATTGGAATTTCGGTTGCTCCTATGCAAAAAACCGATATGAACGTCTGCAGCTCAATTGTGGCTCGAGGTGGCGTAGCGCGTCGGTTGGCAGCGCGTTAGTACAGTGCGCGCCGCACAACGACCGCCTTCAGTCTATCAACCTATCATGATGCATGACGACCCGTACTATGTCGCACTTGCGGCACGCTGCTCCCCAGCAGCTTGCTGGGGAGGCACGTGTCGATGGGGATGGGGATGCTGGGGGGGGGGGGGGCTTGTATGTTCATGATGGTGCGTGTGTGTGCCTATCTGCGCGAGCGGGTAGGGTCTATGGGAACATGCGCCGCGCGCCGCGCTGCGCGTGTATGTTGATGGTGATGTGTGCGTGTGCCCCTCTGCAGGTAGCGGTGCAGTGCACGTAGCGGTGCAGTGCAGGTAGTGGGTAGGGGCTCTATGGGGACATGCACTGCAGAGGGGAGCGCGTGCACGTGCGTCCTGACCAGCTCGGCTGTTATGTATTTTTGATGATGAATGTATGTGTGTGCTACTGCCACGGTGTAGCAGCCCTTCTCGCGCATGGCTCGTACGGGTGCCACATGTTGGGACCAGCCAGTGGCCCAGTTTCTCGAGATCCGCCTTTTGGAATTCCGCCACTGGTTAAGCAGGGTAGGACGGGCCCCTGAGTCCGCCCTATTTCAGGACACACACGGGGCTGCGTATGTATGCCGCATGCCGTGCACCGCGTGCGAGAGAGCATGCACGCATGCATGTGTGGAGGGCGTGCCCCCCCCCCCCCTGCGCCTGGCGCGCCTCGCTGGTCAGCCAAAAACTGGTCCTGGCTGTTCCTGCCTGGTCCAAGCAGCCCACGTGTGCGCGCGTGCGGGAAGAGCGTGCGCCGCCCCCCTGCGCCTAGCGCGCCTCTCTGGTCAGTAAAAACTGGTCTTGGCTGGTCCCAGCAGCCCTGGCGTGCGTGCTTAAAGAGTGTGCACCTCCCCCTTGCGCCCGCCGCGCCTCTTTGCTGGTTAGCCCAGCTGGCCCCCCTCACGAGGCAGCTCCCTCACTCCCACGCCCCGAGGGGGCGCACTGTCAGAGCAGGAAATCAGCCTAGCGGCGGCGGCGTGGCCTGACCACATTCTCAACGCCTTCACTTGCGCGGATCAGGCGGCGCCTCAGGCGCTCCGAGACCGCCTGAAGCGCACCCCCGACCGCCTCAGGCGCTGCCTCACCCGCGACCGCCTCAGGCGCCACCCCGACCGCCTCAGGCGCCCACCACCGCCTGAGGCGCAACCCGGAACCGCCTCAGGCGTTATGACCGCCTTCACTTGCGCGGATCGGGCGATGGGGCTGTGGTAGGGCAGCCCAGCTGTTGGCCCGCCTCACGAGGCAGTTCCTCACTTCCACGCCCCGAGGGTGCGTACTGTCAGAGCAGGAAACCAGTCCAGCGGCGGCGGCGCGGCCTGACCGCATTCCCAACGCCTGAAGCGGCGTCTCAGGCGGCGCCTTCACTTGCGCGGATCAGGCGGCGCCTCGGGTGCTCCAAGACCGCCTGAAGTGCACCCCTGATCGCCTCAGGCGCCGCCCCACCCCCGACCGCCTGAGGCGCCCACCACCGCCTGAGGCGCACCCCGGAACCGCCTCAGGCGTTATGACCGCCTTCAATTGCGCGGATCAGACGATGGGGCTGTGTTGGGTCAGTCCAGCTGGTGGCCCGCCTCACGAGGCAGCTCCCTCACACTCCCACGCCCCCCAAGGGTGCACCATGTTGGAGCAGAAAATCAGCCCAGCGGCGGCGGCGGCGCGGCCGCAATCCCACGCCCCGAGCGTGCGTACCGTCGCAGTGAATCATGCCCAGCGGCGGTGCGGTGAAATCAGCCCAGCGGCGGAGGCGGCGCGGCCACCGCGCGTCCGCGTCCCATCGTAAACCCGCGGCTCCCGTCGGGCCCCCTGCTCTGGTGCACGCCCCCGCCGGCGGCGACGTCCATGCTGCGGTGGCGTGCTGCGGCCGGGCCTCCTGTACCCTCGCCCGGCTGCGCAGTGCCGGATGCGGGCGCAGATCTGGTAGGTGGGGTGGGTGGGCATAGTAGGTTTGTGTGTGTGTGTGGGGGGGGGGGGAGGCAGGCCATGCACACAGCCACAAACACACAAATGCACACGTGCACGTGCACGCACGGCTGAGTGCAGCAGTGGGGCTGACCTGGCAGGTGGACAGCAGGCAGGCAGAGTGGGTTTGTGTGTGTGTGGGGTGTGTGTGTGTGGGGGGGGAGACCTGGGAGAGGGGAGGGGAGACAGGGGCGCTGCGGCCGGGCCTCCTCCGCCCTCGCCCGGCTGCGCAAAGCCGGCGGTGGACGCTGACCTGGAAGGTGGGCAGAAGGCACGCAGTGTGTAGTGGCGGGCGGGATATGGGGGACAGAAAGGCCATGCAGACACGCAACACGCACACCCATGCGGACACGCGCACGCGCGAGCGGTTGAGTGCAGCAGAGGGGCCGACCTGGCAGGTGGGCAGCAGGCAGGCAGAGTGGGTTTGTGTGTGTGTGGGGTGTGTGTGTGTGGGGGGGGAGACCTGGGAGAGGGGAGGGGAGACAGGGGCGCTGCGGCCGGGCCTCCTCCTCCACCTTTGCCCGGCTGCGCAAAGCCGGCGGTGGACGCTGACCTGGTAGGTGGGCAGCAGGTGGGCAGAGTGGGTTTGTGTGTGTTGGGGGGGGGGGTAGGTGGGGGAGAGAGTGGGGGAGACCTGGGAGAGGGGGTGGGGGCAGGGGCGCCATGCATGCACACCACGCACACGCGCACGCCTGCCCAGCTGCGCAGTGCCGGCGGTGGGCGCAGACCTGGTAGGTGGGGTAGGTGGATTTGGTGATGGGCGGCAGGCAGGCAAGGTGTAGGCTGGGTTTAGGCGCTCCCTTGAAAATACAAAGGGATTAAGGGACCAAGGGATCAAGAGATAAAGGAACGAAGGGAAAAACATAAAGGGATAAAGGGATAAAGGCACAACATGCACACGCACAACCAAGCACGCACAGCAGTGCAGGGGGGGGGCATCCATTCTTATTTTGTCGAGCGATTGCCGCGCACCTAAACTCGGGCGTTGCGTCCCGTTGTGTCATGCTTTCGGCGATAGCACAACGTGCACACGCACAACGAAAAACGCAAAGCAGTGGGAGGGGGGCGCCCATTCTTATCATTGTGTCAAGCGATTGCCGCACACCTAAACTTGGGCGTCGCGTCTCGTTGTGACATGCTTTCGATGATGGCGCAACATGCACACGCACGACCAAGCACGCACAGCATGGGGGGGGGGGGCGCCCATTCTTATCATTGTGTCAACCGAATACCGCGCACCTAAACTCAGGCGTCGCCGCCGCCCACGCAGCGTAGTCGCGCTTCGCGCGCGGGTCGCCGCCCAAGGCCCGGTCCCCCCCACCCACCCCGCCGCTCCCGACGCCACCGCCGTGTCGCTCGCCGCTTGCGGGCTCCCCGCCGCCGCCCCCGCCGGCGGGCCCCTCGGGCCTGACTCTCTCCCCGCTGCCGTAGACGGGCCCCTCAAGCGCCATCCCCGAGTGGCGCCACGCGCGCGCCTCGCGCGCCGCCCCCGCCCACGTGGCCGCGCCGCTGCCGCCGCTGCCGCCGCTCGATCGGGCGCTGCTCCCGGGCGACGCCGCGGCCGTGGCCGCGCCGTGGCCGTGCGCGTGCGCAGCCGACGCGTGGCGGTGGTGGTGCGTGTGGTGGTGCATCCCGTAGTGGTACGAGTCGGAGCTGACGGTGAGCCGTGCCGTGGCCTGCCACTCCCCCCCGCCCGACGACGGCCCCCCGGCGCCGTCCGAGCCGCCGCTGTCGACCGCCGACGTGGACGCGCGCCGGTGGCGGCGCGTGCCAAGCCCCGGGGCCAGCGGGGCCCCGCAGATCGTCGTCCCGTCGCCGGCGGCACCGGCCCGTCCCGCGGCAGCCACTGCCGCCGCCGCCGCCGGGTGGTGATGGATGCTCCGCCCCGAGGAGAACAGGCCGCTGATGGCGTCTCCGGCCCTTCCCGCGGCAGCCATCGCCGCCGCCGCGACACCAGCCAGGGGCCCAGGCCTTGGGACATCGCAAGCAGGCGCGGCCGTCACCAGCATGGCCGTCGGCGCCGACGCTGCCGCTGCACCGGACGCACTCGCGAGCGCCGCCGCCGCCGCGGTGCCGGCCCTGCCGCTGCCCACCCCCCCGCCCGTGCCGTCCATGCTGCCGCCGAAGCTGCTGCTGCCCTCGCGGATGAGCGACAGCTGGCGCGACACGCACCCGGATGCGGGCGCCGCACTCGCCGCGCCCACGCGCGCCGCGCCGCCGCCGCCGTCGGCCGCCGCTGTCGCAGCAGCAGCACCTTGGGGGTGCCACGGCGCCGGCGGCGGCGGCGGCGGCGGCGGCGCGAGCACGTGGTCGGAGGGCAGCGTTCGTGGTTGCGGCGGCTGCGCACCCGCCGGCAGCGCTGATGCGAGGATGCGCGCGCCGCCGCCGCGCCGCCGCCGCCGCCGCCGCCGCGCCGCCTGCGGCGTCCCGCGCCCACGCCTCCGGCCGTCCCCGCCGCGCCGTCCCTGCCTCCGCCGCCCCCACCCCACCCTCCCATGGCGACCTCACGTCACTGTTCCTGCGCTGCCTGCCCCCCCCGCCCCCATCGCCCCCGCCGCCGCCCAATGGGGGGCCAAACTCGGACAACGCGTGGTGCGCGGCGCCGACCCGGCTGCCCTGGCGCGCCCAAGACCGCGCTGCTCACATTGTTGGGCCGGTTGCGCTCGGGCGCAGCGACCGCCGGCCTTCGCCGCCGACCTGTCCGCCTGTTGTGTGCGTGTGTGTGTGTGCGCATATGCGTGTGTGTGTGCGCGCTCGGCCGCCGCCTCGATTGCCGGCCCTCACAACCGCCCCTCCGATCCCCGTCTCTCCCCCTGCCTAATGGCATGCGCACACACACATGCACGCATGCACAAACACGCACACACACACACACACACAACAAACCACACACACGCACTCACACACACACGCACACACACACGCACACACACCCACACACATGCACCCTCCCCCCTCACACACACACGCACACACACACACACACACACAACCACCTACCCACACGCACTCACACACACACACACGCACACACACACGCACACACACCCACACACATGCACCCTCCCCCCTCACACACACACGCACACACACACCTACGCACACGCACGCACCTCCTCCACCCCCAACGTCGAGTGACTTTCGGCGGTCGTCCAGAGACTGCCGGCGCGAGCGCGGGCGGGCAACGGACGCCGACGCCATGCTGGATTCGCGATGTGATTCGCGGTTTGATTCGCGGTTTGATTCGCGGTTGACGGACTCGCGTCGCTGGGACGTGCGATACGACTCACGGTTCGACTCGCGCGTCACCTCGCGCTGGACCTCTGCATGCGCGCACGTTAAGGTGTGTGCGCTTTGCGTGTGCTTGCGTGTGTGCTTGGGGGGAAGGGGAGAGGTGGACGGACAGCCCCAGGTTGCTGTCGCGGTTGTGACGAGCGGTACGACTCACGGTTTGACTCGCGCTGGACCTCTGCAAGTGCGCGTGCATGCGTATTAAGCGACGTGCGTGTGTGTGTGCTTGGGAGGAAGGGAAGAGGTAAACGGACGGTTGAATTCGCGGTTTGATTCGCGGTTGATGGAATCGCGTCGCTGGGACGTGCGATACGACTCACGGTTGGATTCGCGCATCGCCTCGCGCTGGACCTCTGCATGTGCGCGAGTGTTTAGGCGTGTGTTTGTGTGTGTGTGTGTGTGTGCATGTGTGTGTGCTTAAGAGGGAAGAGGCGGACGGACGCCGACGCCATGTTGGATTCGCGATTTGATTCGCGGTTGACGGAGACACGTCGTTGGGACGTGCAATACGACTCACGGTTCGACTTGCGCATCGCCTCGCGCTGGACCTCTGCATGTGCGCGTGTGTTTGGGGGCGTGTGTGGGATCAGGAAGACAAGTTTTTCCGTTTCGTCCGCCTGAGGAGGATGCCTTTTGGCTGGTCGGTCCGCCTGAGGCGGATCCCCTCTGACACACTTCCTACATCCCTAGTGTGTGTGTGTGTGTGTGTGCGTGTGTGTGTTTGTGTGTGTGTGTTTGTATGTGTTTACACCCTATGTGTGTGTGTGTGTATGTGTGTGTGCTCAGGAGGGAAGGGGAGAGGCGGATGGACGGCGCCGACAGGTTGCAGTCGCGGTTGGTTGGAGCGCGGTACGACTCACGGTTTGACTCGCGCTGGACCTCTGCATGTGCGCGTGTGTTGTGGGGCGTGTGTGTGTGTGTGTAGATGAGAAATGAAAGGGTGGGTGGGAAGGAGGGACGGCGCCGACATGTTGGATTTGCGGTTTGAGTTGGGACGTGCGGTACAACTCACGGTTCGACGCGCGCGTCGCCTCGCGCTAGACCTCTGCATGTGCGCGTGTGTTGAGGTGTGTTGTGTGTGTGCGTTTGTATCATGATGTATGATTATTATTATTTATTTATTTTATTCCTCACCTGCCGCTGCCTTTGTCACCACCAGCCGCTCAGCCAGCACTCCCTTGCGCATCTTAGCAACGTCCGCTGCATGTGCGCATGCCGCCTCAGTCTCATACTCGATGAACGCATGGGGGAGCGTGGGC
>VFSX01000040.1:762753-765330 GCA_016618255.1 Chlamydomonas sp. UWO 241
TGCACGTCCAACCACCACGTTCACACACCCACCATGCGCATCACAATCTCATCACTGTCAAACAGCGGCACTTGAGCCACCCTCCGCACGTGCTCTGCCTGTCAGAACATGTTCACACTGCCACGCTGTTCACACTGCCACGTTCACACACCCGTGTTCACACACACACCATGCGCATCGCAATCTCATCAGTGTCGAACTGCGGCACATGCACCACCCTCCGCGCGTGCTGCCTGTCAGCACATGTGTTCACACAGCCACACTGTTCACACTCCCAAGTTCACACACACACTTGCACACACACTTGCACACACACACACACACAAACACACACACCATTTGCATCGCGATCTCGTCAGTGTCGATCTGCGGCACAGGCCCCACCCTCCGCACGTGCTCTGCCTGTCAGAACATGTTCACACTGCCACGTTCACACACCCGTGTTCACACAAACACCATGCGCATCGCAATCTCATCGGTGTCGATCTGCGGCACAGGCTCCACCCGCCGCACGTGCTGCCTGTCAGGCGAAAGCAGCAGAGTGCCGGAGTGCTCGACCACCCCCTCCGAAAATGCGTGTGTTAGTGTATGCACGTTCACACACACACACACACACACACACACACGCACACACACACACACACGCACACACACACGCATGCACACACATACATACACACACACACACACACACACACACTTACATTTACACACACACACACCATGCGCATCGCAATCTCATCAGTGTCAAACTGCGGCACAGGCTCCACCCTCCGCACATGCTGCACACATTCAAACGCGCACACACACACACACACACACACACAATCACAGACATCGAACGCTAATGAGCGCCACACACATTCACCCACCATGCGCAGCGCGATCTCATCAGTGTCAAACTGCGGCACAGGCTCCACCCTCCGCACGTGCTGCCTGTCAGGCGAAAGCTGCAGATCGGACGACGCCTCGAGAGCGCGCGCAATGGTGTCTGGGTCCTTGGTCCATGCGCGGACTTTGCGGAAGTTGGCGAAGGCCTTGATGGCGACTGTAGGGTGTGTGTGTGTGGGGTGTGTGTGTGCGTGTGTGTGCGTACATATGCGTGTACGTGTGTGCATGTGTGTGTGTGTGTCACTCACGTGTGTGTGTCTCACTCCCTGGGCCGCCCACTCCCTGGGCCGCCCACTCCCTGGGCCGCGGTCGCGGTCGCGAGTCACGGCGGTCGGCCCATGTGAGTCGCCGTCGCCCATCCCCCCTCATCGCCCCGCCCCCCCCCGTCGACTGCCGCCTATGTACTGCGGCCCACCCTGGACTATCCACCATCGTCACCGCCCGCAGGGGGCAGCCTCAGCGAGCCGAGCAACCTCTTCCACAGTCCCAATCCTTATCTTGTCGCAGAGCCAGTCCCATGCCCTCGCCAGCGCCGAACAGCTCCTCGGCAGACTGTCGACCGCATCATGGACCGCCCCGCCACCGCCTGACGCCGAGCAGATTCTTGGCCGCGACCCACTGCGGCGCCACGACACCATGCACCACAGAGAACCTCACATTGCCATGATCCCCCTTCAGCACCCTTCACTCCCCCTGACACGCTCCAAACTACACTGTCCAACTCTTCCCCACCGTCACCCACCCACAGTCGACCACCCACCCACGCTTTCACCCCCACATGGAGCTCGTCCGTCCCATGTGCGCGCCATGCAGGCCCATGCACCCCCGCCCCATGCACCTCCCCAGCCCCCCCGCGCACGCTGTCCCCATGCTGGCAATCCAGGCTGGCACTCCCTCCTCACCACCCCCCCATCCGTGAGCGCACACGCGCACGCGCACGCGCACTCCCCCCTAGCCTCCCACGCCTCCGACCCCTCCCAACCCCCCTCCCTATCCCCCCTCGCTCCCACGCCTCCTCCGATCCCTCCCACGCCTCCTTTGATCCCCCCACGCCCCCCCTGATCCCTCCCATGCCTCCCCTGATCCTTCCCACGTCTCCTCCGATACCCCTGATGAACCCTCACCTGACCCCCCCCCGATGCCTCATCTGACCCCTCCCCCGCCCCTTCCAAACCCCCCTTTCCCGTCTACCGAGCCCCTATCCCAGGCCCGCCTGCCTTCGTCCGTCGCGCATCGAGTTCATCGGTCCAAGGAGCTGATCCGATGTCCTCATGGCCTGCCCAACGAAAACTCAGTCTAGTAGGCCGCGGCCGAACGGATCTAGTAGTTGCGGCGACGTTTACATTGCACGACGGACAACCCCGACTAACGCCCATGGAATTAATCGGCCCATGGGGAGATGATACGCTGCGATTGAAGTTGAAGTTGGTTGGCAAGAGTGGCAACCCAAGTTGTAGTTGGTTGGCCAGAGTGGCAACCCTAGTTGAAGTTGGTTGGCCAGAGTGGCAGCCCCCCCCAGACCCCCCAAACCAAGGATACTATCCACTCGATTCAGGCGCTGGTCGGTCACCCGCTATTCGAAGGACATCCCAGTGCACGGGTCAGACTTCGTAACAATTGCCGGGGTGTATTGCTGTTAGTAGTACAGGCATTGCCGGTGCATGCGGACGGCCTCATGTAACGCTT
>VFSX01000069.1:0-60000 GCA_016618255.1 Chlamydomonas sp. UWO 241
GAGGAAGCATTGTCGGCAGTGGCAGTGTCTACTGCCAACACACACCACCTGATTCGCTGTGGATTCGCTGAGGATTCATCCGGGTGGGGGGGTGGTGCAGCTGTCAGTGGGTGGGAGGGGGGAGGAGCTGCAGGCCCCACCAACCTGAGGAAGGCCATCTCAGTGGATGATGGTTGTGTTGTGTGTGTCCAGGCAGCCATTCAGATTCACTGCAGATTCACTGTTGATTCGCTGCAGATTCGGCGTTGCCTCAACCGGCCGGTGAGGACGAGACACAGGCCCTGCTTCACCGAAGGGGGCCCCGATGTTGTGCATTGAACATAACTCATCATCTGGCTCTCCTACACACCTCCTGGTGTAGTAGATCTATCCTGGCCCTCTCCCGCCCTTCAACCCTAAGGGTCCAGCCTGCAACAGCAGATAAATATTTAGGTGTGCGGCGATTCCGACACCATACAGTGCGCAACAAAGCATCCACCTACATCTGCCTACATCTGCCCTTCGCCTATCGTTCGCTCAATCGAAGCACTGTAGTGGTGAGTCTTGCGGAGACGCCGCCGCCGACGCTGGTGCATCGCTTGCCCTGGGTTGTGGGGTGCGTGACGGCGTCCACGCCGCGTGTGGCCCCGGGTGCACTTGCGCGGGGTCGTCGTCGTCGCCCAGGCGATGGCGAGGAGGCACGCCGGGGGGTCACATGAGTGGACACGAGTGGTCCCACTACTATGAGCCACGCGCGGGGCGGGCTCCCCCCAGCCTCTTTCAGTTCGTGCAACACATGAACGCGCGTGGAATTTGGACTTCCAGTTTGGGATTGCGAGGTTACGGGATGAGCGTAGATATGCAAATCAGGGGCTGATGCAAAATTTTGAGCTCTTCATCCTCACCCAGCACGGCACCCTACCACCTGCTGGCTTCCTACTTACTTTTGGGTGCGGGTGAAGTGGGGCAAACGCGGAGATCCAGGATCCATCACCTGCCCCTCACCCCCCACCCCGCTGCCTCCCTGCAGGCCTCACTCCTGCTCCCCCCTCCCAAGACCATGATGCGCTCCACGGCTGCCGCCGCGGCGCTCGCGCTGCTGGTGATGGCGTCCACTGCTGCTGCACAACAGCCCTGCTGGGCGGACTCCCCGCTGCGCGACTGCCCGCTCGACCTCAACGCCCCCGTCTTCTCCACCGACACCTGCCTCTGCACGCCAGCCACCTGCAGCGACGCCAAGGCCTGGTGCGGCGCGACCGGCGCCGACGACCACTTCACGTGCACCTCGGGGAGCACCGTGGCCGAGTTTGGATGCGCCACGGAAACGCAGAACTGCACGGGCACCGTCGCGCCCCCCGAGCAGCCCGGCAACCCGCAGTTCGACGGCAACGACGAGTGCCCCACCATGCTGCACTGCGCCGGCGCCCAGCTCTGGTGCAGGCAGACGCTCAACCAGACGGCGACCGACGCCGACACCGACTACAACATGGACTTTGCGTGCGAGCAGCCGGCCGCGCTCAAGACGGGCGTCATCTACTCGTGCGCCACCGAGGCCCAAAACTGCACCGGCAAGGTCAACGCGTGCGCGCAGCATGCCGTGAAGCTCAGGTCTGTGACTGTCTGTGTGTGTGGGGGGGGGGCGTGTGTGCGTGTCGGCATGCATGTGTGCATGCGTGAGTGTGTGCATGTGCGAGCGTGTATGTGTGCGAGCGTGCACGCGTGCGTGCGTGTGCGAGCGTGCGTGTGTGTGTGTGCGTGCGGCCCTCTCAATCCACCCCCCTCTGAGTCTCCGCCCCTCCTCCCCTTCCGATCCCAACTGCAGGTCCGCGGCTTCTTTCGCCGTGCTCGCTGGTGCCGGCGTTACGTCCTCTAGCGAGACCGGGGCACCCACCACGATCACCGGCGACATCGGCACCTACCCGACCGCATCCGTGACGGGCTTCGCTGATGATGTGGCTGCGTCAGTGGTCAACGGCGCCATCCACAGGGCCGATGCGACTGCCGGAATTGCCATCGGCGACTTGACCACCGCCTACGTGAGTGGCAGAGGGGGTGCGGGCAAGGGGGAGGGGGCGGAGGCGGCGGCACATGCACACACAAACACAGACGCACACTCACACACACGCACACACACACGCACACACACACACACACACACACGTGCATAACGACGCCGCTGGCCGCCCGGTGAACTGCGCCACCTCTAAGATTGGCAACATCGGCGACCAGACGATCACACACACGAACACACACACACACACACATGTTAACCCACACACACACACACGTACACGCAGAACGACGCCGCTGGCCGCCCGGTCAACTGCGCCACCTCTAAGGTTGGCAACATCGGCGACCAGACGATCTACGCCGGCCTCTACAAGTCGACCTCCGGCATGGAAATCACCGGCGCCGACCTCACCCTCGACGCGGAGGGTGACAAGGACGCCGTCTTCATCTTCCAGATGGCCGAGACCTTCAGCATGACCAAGGGAATGCACATCACCCTCGCTGGCAAGGCCCAGGCCAAGAACGTCTTCTGGCAGATCGGCACGTCGGGCAACCTCGAGAAGGACACTGTCCTCAAGGGCACCATGATGGCTGACCAGAGCATCACGTCGCAGACGAGCGCGGCCGTTGACGGCCGCGTGCTCGCGCGCATCGCGTCGGTGACGATGGAGTCTGCCACGTTTACGCTGCCGGCTGAGTAAGTGTATACTTACTTACACATGGCACATGCCAGCTGCCACACAGCTACCGCAACAACCATCCTCGGCCTTGCGACTGGCTGGGATGCACGACTGCCTCTCGCTGCTCAGGGGCCTTGAGGGCGTGTTCTGCTGGAACCCGCAGGGACTCAAAGACCCTTGTTAGTGTGTGCTTTCTGCCCACGCGCGTTTGGGGCTTAACACGCCTTGTGGTTTGGGCACTGGAGTTCCCGTCAGAGAGAGTAGTGTTACATATCCACTCAGAGTATGGTTGTGAGCACCTGCAGCGGTTGCGAGTGATCTCGCTCGATGTGTGTGCGTTTTTGTGCGAGTGTGTTTGTTTGTACTGACATGGATCCAGGCTGCTCACGAGCTCCCGGCCGTCCTACAGCCCTCTGACCTAAATCCTGAATCTGAGTCCTGAATTAAAATCCCGAATCCAGACGTTGAGTATATTCGTTGTCTCTTCTGATGTTATACTTCACCATTGTGTTTGCAATGGTTTTTTTGTGTGCATTCGCTTTGTTTGGCTAAAACGTGAGCCTGACAAAAGCCTGAGGTGAACATATACGAGAGCCTGGGTGTGCGGTGAAAAGCTGCTCCAGTACAGGCAACGGTTGTTAATCTGTCGCAGTGCTGGTCAGGGAGTCACCATGGGTTGGAGGACAGCGTCGCGAGGGCAGGGGTGAACAGAACCCAGATGAATTATGAGCTCGAGCTGCGTGACATCCAGCCCCTCTCCTCTTGGCCCCGAGGCCCGATCTGGCGTGATTTCGCGTGGTCAGCGGCCCTCTGCATGGGGGCACATGCACCCCGGGACTCACCGCTGTGCGCACCCCGGGTGTACATTTTACAGTCAACAGTACACACCCTCTGGGCGTGGGATTGAGGGAGCTGCCTAACGAGGCTAGCTACCATAGGCACCCCGGGAGCAGTGGTCCCTGGGAAGGATTTTAGTAATTAGTTTTTTCTGCCGGCTCCAGCGACTTTGACCGCTCACACCAGGCACAATACACAGCGGGTTTTCATGCAACGCATGCCGTTGGGCTGCTCTCGGCAAGAGCTTTCCAACTCACCGCTCCACGCCCTCTCCCACCAAGTGTGTGGTGATTTTCTGGGAAATGGGAAATCCGGCTCGGAGTGGTAGGCTCGGAGTGGACTGTGCCGAGACACCAGGATGGTGATTCTGAACGGGCGCTTGCCAGAGGATGAGGGGGGAGCACACACATTCCATGCAACAGGCAGGAATGCGCACAGCGTTGTTGACTACCACGTTGCATCGCCGGCACTCATGTTTAGCGAGACGGGGGCCCCGCGGGAGGGGGCCACGCTCAGGGTGCATACGATCCCCACCCTGCCAGGCTGGAAGGGGTCCTTTGACCACTGCCCAGTTGTGCTGACCATGGGCGAGGCGGCCGGTGAGGCGGTCGCCACGCCACACCCCACCATGCCATGCACCACGCCAACTAGATTTAGGTGGCCTGAGGGGGGGGAGCGTGCCTACGCACGGGAGCTGCAGGGGGTGGCGGCAGAGATCAAGGGGGCGCGGGAGGCCCCCACGGTAGATGAGGAGCAGGCGCTTCTAGAAGGGGCGGTTGAGCGGGCAGCGCGGGCGCTGCACGCGTCAGGGGCGGCTGGGGCGGTGCTGGTAAAACCAGGGGGGGGGCGCATCAGTGCGACCACACAACACATGGTATGCCCAGGAGTGCAAGGAGGCACGGCAGGCGTATCGAGAGGCCGAGAGGGCGCACGGGGCGCAGTCGACGCTGACCTCAGCAGCGTTCAGGGCGTATAGGCAGACCACGCGACGCGTGCGCCGGGCATGGGAGGCCCAGGAGTACGACGCTATGCTCAAACACATGCATGGCGCCCCCAGGAAATTCTGGCGCAAGGTTAAACCAGGGAGCCAGGGAGGGGGGCTGAGGGATGTAGAGGGGTGGACGACCTACTTTGAGGGCCTGGTTGGGGGCGAGCATGCCCATGGGAAGCTGCAGGAGGGAGGGAACCCGTTTTCGGATGCCTCCGAAGGAAATAAGCAGCGGGCACGAGTACTCAACGCTTGGCTCACCAAGCACGAGGTGAGCACAGCCCTCCTGGGCATGGCGGCGGGCAAAGCGCCGGGCGTGGACGGCGTACCGGTAGAATTTTATCAAAGGGCATGGACTGGGGAGGGGGACACAGGGGGTGGGGGAGATGTGGAGGGGAGCGAGCCGCAACACGCGCTGCTTGAACCGATCACACATCTACTCAATCGGGTCTTCCGCGAGGGGTATCCCAAAGCATGGCACATGGGGGCAGTCACGCCGGTGCCGAAGAAAGGCAATCTGGACGAGCGGGACAACTATAGGGGCATCACGGTGGGTGGGGCGCTTGCTAAGCTCTATAGTCTGGTGCTACTCCGCAGAATAGACGACCTTGCTGAGAAGGGCGGCCATAGAGCCGCCGGGCAGGCAGCGTTCCGGAAGGGGCGGGGGACCCCTGACAATGCCTTCATCCTACAGCACATGATTGAGAGGCGCAGCCATGAGCGAAAACCGCTGTATACTGCCTTCATCGACTTTAGAAAGGCATACGACTGCGTGCATCGGCAGCTTATGTGGGAGTGCCTTAAGAGCCTGGGGGTGGGGAGGGCGTTTTTAGCAGCCCTGACATCACTGTACGATGGGGCTGGCATGTGCGTGCGCATAGACGGCACGGTGGGACCAGGCTTCACCACACGCCAGGGGGTCATGCAGGGCGACCCAATGTCGCCGCTTTTGTTTGGGCTGTTTATCGACTCACTAGAAGGGGAGCTTGACGCACAGATGCCAGAGGTCGGGGTCCCCCTAGGGACAGGAGCAAACAGGCGGCTCCTACGGTTACTCTTGTATGCAGATGACCTCGTGCTCATGGCAGAGACGCCGGAGGCGCTCCAGCGCTTGCTAGATGCACTTCACGTTTTTTTGCAGGACGCACGCTCTCACTGTCAATGTCCGCAAATCTGAGGGGGTGGTGTTTAACGACCAGTACTGCCCGGTCACGAGCGCCAGGGGAAGGGTGACCCTGAAGTACGCTGGTATGGACCTGCCCATGAATCACGAGTTTAAATATCTGGGCATGCTTTTTGGGAGCCGTCGGGCAATAGGCGCGGGGCTGGAGCAGAGGCAGGGGGCGGGCCAGCGTGCACGCTTCGCCCTAGCGCGCAGATACGATGCCATGGGCCTCCACAACGTGGGAGTAAAGGCGCACCTGTTCAACGCACTGGTGCGACCTGTAATTAACTATTGGTGCGAGATCTGGGGCCCAGGGTTGATGGCGGGGGCGAGCATGGGGGTACAGGGGATCTTCTCGGGGGCAGCCGACAAGTGGGGGTTGGCTGGAGGGGACGGAGGCCCCTCCAAGGCGGCGCGCCGCAAGTGGCGCGCCATGGAAGCCCTGCACTTGCAATCTGTGCGCGAGGCCCTCCGTATTCGCAGGTGTGGGCAACAGCTATCGCTGCTGGCGACGGAGGTGGGCTGGCGACCGCTGTCGACCGACTGGCTGCGGCAGGCGGCGCGCTTCTGGGCGAAAGCGCTACGGCGGCCGGATGGCGATCTGCTGAAGGCGGCAATGCGGGAGAGCTGGGAGCTAGCGGCGGGTGGCGTGCGAGAGAGCTGGGTGGCACAGCTGAGCGAGTGCCTCAGCACAGTGGGGCACACGCTGGTGTGGGGCCAGGAGGCGGGGGGCATCGCCCGCCTGCTAGAGACAGCAGCGGCGGGTTGGCTGGCATCAGAGACCAGCACACCAGAGCTGCCAGAGGACGCCAACCAGCTCAGCGTCGTCCGCTCAGTGCCTGACTCATGGTCACACCGCTTCAAGATGCTTACTTACTTGCGGTGGATGGCAGACGACTGTGGCGGCGCACCAATGCTCTGGACGGGGCTGAACAGCGCCGCCCAGATCACGACACTCGCACGCTTTAGAATGGGGCTGCATGAACTGCAGATAGAGAAGGGGCGCCACACGGCGCAGGCAGAGCCACGCAGCCAGAGGCTCTGTCGCCTTTGTGGCATGCGGGAGGATGAGGCACACGTGATTTTTGAGTGTCCAGCGTATACGGAGACACGCGTACAGTTCCACACCCTTTTCCTGAGCGTCCCTGGGGACGATAAAGGCTTGAATGCGAAGATGCGGGCGTTTATGAACCCCAGCCCGGGGCTACTTTACCCTTGTTTTTGGCGTGACATGGCCAACTTTCTGGTCTCGTGCCTTGATATACGTAACACAAGCCTGGAGATGGTAGAGGATCGGGAGGAATAATTGACCTGAAGCGAACGATGTTTTGAATTAGGAGTCAATGAGGCAGCCACGATAGTGGCGGGGACCCAAGCGTGGGTTCCCGAGGAGCTGCGGTGGACTGTGCCGTTTGCAGTGCACCGCAGCTGGCGCACCTGAGAAATGCCCACGCTGGGTCTCACACGTGAAAGCTGCCTCAAAGATGACGACCTCAAAACGGAGTATGCAGAAGGAACATATTTATCCGCTATAATCGGGGGGCAAGCTTGCTTTCTAACCTATTA
Source organism: Chlamydomonas sp. UWO 241 (assembly GCA_016618255.1). Classification (NCBI taxonomy): domain Eukaryota; kingdom Viridiplantae; phylum Chlorophyta; class Chlorophyceae; order Chlamydomonadales; family Chlamydomonadaceae; genus Chlamydomonas; species Chlamydomonas priscui. The sequence continues at coordinate 7,226 of VFSX01000069.1, forward strand.
CCAAATCCCACACTGTTGGTCACTACTGACCGCCTTTTCCAGCCCCTTTCTAGGTAGTTAGGCTTAGGGATGTGCCCCTCACCGAGTCCTTCTGTGCCTCCCCCCTTCAGCAGGGGGGGGGCCTGCGACACGTCCAATGTCGTGCTCGGTGCAACAACCAGGGGCCAGCTTCTGCTCAGAGCCGGGTTAAGGGTAATAGGTTGAGAATCCTGTGAATGCTGGTTGAAATCCCAGTTAGAAAACCCCTTAACACGTTAGAGGTTGCGGCCCGGCTGGATATCCTTTTCGGCCACGTCTTGGCCTTTCTCCCCACGGGGGGATGTCTCTTCTGGCAATTGGCGACGAACCTGCCTTGCGTTTTCCGTTTCCCAACATGCGCTCACCGACTTCAACAAGCGTTTGCTGCCGCTGCGGTAGGGGACCTAGGGGTGCGTCCACGCTCTTTACAGAGTTGGGGTTCCCTACCACCAACAGCCAGCCATCTCAGTAAGGTGCTCGGGCCATACGCGCCGAGCACGGTCTTATACGCCTTTAGAGGTGTCCCTGACTGTAACATCCATCATCATACGGCTCGCAGGGGAATCACTGCCCGGGAGTCACCGCCGAGGGACACATACACCCCTGGACTCACCGCTGTGGGCACCCCAGGAGTCGCCGCCGTGGGACACATGCACCCCGGGACTCACCGCCGTGGGCACCCCGGGAGTCGCCGCCATGCGTGGTCCATCTCGGCCGCGTGTCACGACGAGGGCGACAGCAGACAGCGCCAGCTGCTGTGACTTCCCAGGTGTAACAGCTACGCTTGCGCATGTCCAGTAAGACGTTAGCACGAAGGGTGGCATATGTCAGGTTCAGCCAGTGGCCTGACATCTCGAGATCCGACCTTTTAAATCTCTCTGGTGAGAGGGTAGAGCGGGAACTCACACCTGCTCTCCTCCGATTGAAGGCCCAGTGGCTCAGCTTCAGGCGTGACTCTCCAGGGATCGCCACATGACTGCTCGATTGCGCGGGAGAGGGCACGAGCCCCGCGCTCAGCGGGGCGGCAAATGACCGTCATTGATGTGTTACTCTTCAAACACTCTTCAAACAACCCCCCAATCCTGCATCATCCTGTGACCATCCTGTCTAGCTTTGCTTGCTTGCTCCCATGACTCATGACGCGCTCTAAGGCGCGCAAACACAGTGCGGCCGCCGGCGCGCTCATCGCCCGCGCGGCCACCACCACAGAATCACCGGTGAGCAGCGGCTCCCCCGGCTCAGACTCCCCGCCACGCCACCGCGCGTGCGTGGATGCGACACAGACACAGCTTTCGGCGCTCCACGGGGCGCGGGGGGCAGCCACATACGCGGAGGCTGCGCAACACCTGCATGGCGACGCCAGCAACCACATCTCGGCCTCGGCCGACACCACAGACGCCCTCCGCGCCCTCAGCGCGGGGCAGGCAGACATCAGACGCCTGGTAGGGGGGCTGCTGGACAGGGAGGCGAGGGCGCGCGCCCAGCCACAGAATGCGCCGACGCAGGTGGGCGCGCCACAGGTTGCCGACGCCGGCCACAGCGGTGCCCTTGCGGGGGTGCTCGCTGTGGTGCAGGCGCAGGCGCAACAGATTGCGTCCCTGGTGGATGTGGTGAGCCTCCTGGTGAGCCGCGTCCCTGGGGCGCCCATGCAGATGCCGCATGCAGAGCCCGCCCGCGCGCGGGCCGGCCATGCGGCCCACAGTGCGGCGCCCCGCGCTGCGCCTGCTGCCGAGGCTGCTCAGCCTGCCCGGCCCGCTGCTGCTGCCGCCCCTGTGGCGTCGGCGGGGGGGGGCCGGCGACGGAGCGGCCTGCGTCGGGCGCCACGCGTGCCGCATCTGCGCGCGGCCCCTCCCGCCGGGGGGGGCTGCCTGCGCGTGTGGGCGACACGTCGCTGCGCCGCAGCTTCGTGCTGTCCATCCCGGTGGCACGCGGCGCCAACTGGTTCCTCGCGGGCGGTGGCAGGCGGATGGATGAAGAGGAGGCGACGGCGGCGGCGGCGGAGCGGATCGCTGCAGCTGCCGAGGACGGCACCAGCCTGCCCGTCCGCCTGGCTACGGATGTCGTGCGCTTCCTCTACGGCGGCACCGGCCGGCGGGAGCCGGCTGATGGTGGCGTCGTGTCCGCGTCGCTCCTCAACGCCAAGCCTGCCGTCGGGGGCATCGGCGTGGAGCCACGCGGGGGCGGTGTGCTGCGTGTGCTCTTCACCGTGGCGTCTGACGCCGTGGCCGACACTGTCGTGCGCTGGCGCCACGAGCTGCGCCGCTGCGTGGACTCGACTGCAGTCTTCGACGTCCTCAGTGACCGCGAGGAGGCGCAGCACCAGGCGCTGTGGCCCGCTTTCCTCGCCGCCAAGGTTGCGGGGAAGCGGGCGCAGTTCCACCGCGCGCGCCTCGTCGTTGACGGCGAGCGGGTGCCTGCACCTGCTTGCTAGATGGCATTCCCTCTGGGGGTGTTTTTGAAGGGGAGGTGGCGCCACACGCGTGCGGTGGCGGGTGCGGTGTGGTCGCTGAGTAGAGTGCTGCGGCGGGTGTGCTACCAGCCCCGCTTCCAGTGGTTTGGGGGAGGGCTTTCTGGTCCCTTCATGGTTTTATACCTTGGGCCCGCCCTCTGACCGTTTGAGGGGCTGGGTGTGCAGCCTGCACAGTGGTGCTGCTTGCTTGGCGCCCGCCACCAAGTGTGGATGGCGTTACCGTGGGCTACTTGTAGCTTGACCTTTTGTGGGCCTTGTTTCTCTAAGTCCCACTGGAGCTTTGGAACCGTACGTGTGACCGCCAGAAGTGGATTGTAACCAAACATCATCATCATCATGGCGACTGTGGGTGAGTGGTTTTCACAAGCAGGCTGCACTAGGCGTGCCCGAGTGCCCCTGCGGGTGGCGGTGCCGTGATGAGGACGGGCCGCCAGCGACGGCGTGGCGTGCGCACAGCTTCTGGGGGTGCCCGGTGGCGGAGGCGGTGGTGGTGGCGGCTGCTGCTGCCCTCCCTGCTCCTACGCCGGTCATCACGTGCTGCCAGGTGTGGCTGCTGCAGCCTCCCGCTGGGGTGCGTGCTGGTGTGTGGGCGGTGGTGGCAGCGCTCGTGGTGGACGCCATGGAGCGAGGCCGCCGCCACTTGTGGCGCATTACGTGCCCGCGTGATGGTGTGCAGCCCCCTGCTCGCTCGGTGGCGGTTGAGCGGGCGGGGGAGCTGGCGACGATGGATCTGTGGGACGCGCTGGCGTCCTTTGCTGAGGGCGGCGTGATGCCGCGTGGGTGGGCGGGTGTGGTGGGCCCGACCCACCCCTTTGTTGGAGTAGTGGACGGCGGGCTCACTCTGAACAAGACGTCCTAGATCCCTGAGAGGATGGTTTCTTTTGAGGGGAGGTGGCGCCACATGCGTGCGCTGGCGGGTTGTGATGTGGTAGCTGAGCAGAGTGCTGCGGCGGGTGTGCACAACGGCCCCGCTTCCGGTGGGTTGAGGGTGGGCTTTTTGGTCCCTTCATGGTTTTATACCTTGGGCCCGCCATCCGTTTCCTGGAGGGGTTGAGTGTGGAGCCTGCACTGTGGTGCTGCTTGCTTGGTGCCCGCCACCGCGTGTGGGTGGCGCTTCCGTGGGGCATGCCCCCTTTTTCTGTTGGCAGGTCTTCAGGACTGCTTCCTCTAAGTCCTGCTGGAGCTTTGGAACCGAACGCGTGCCCGCCAGAGAGTGGATTGCAAAAACTCATCATCATCATGTTACTGAATCTGAGCCATGTGGGAGGGCCAGGGTCCCACAGAGTAGCTGAACCCCAACACCGCCAGCAAGATCCTCGCAGCTGCGATAGACGGCGGACGGTGTGATGTCATATGTCGCCCAAGCATACGCGTATCTGTGCTGCTCGCGTTGGCGCTATGGTGCCCAGCTGGCGGTTCTGCTTGCTTGGCGCCCACCACCAAGTGTGGGTTGCGCTATCGTGGGCCTTGTGCCTGCTGTCTGATAGTCCCGCTGGAACTTTGGAACTGATTGTGAACGCCGTCAGTGGATGCGTAACAATACTCTCTGTTTATGCCAGGGTGTGTGGTGTTCAGCTCCTACGAGCCTGCCCTGCGGTATGCTGGGCTCTGCAGTCACCCCATTTGAGCGGCCGCGCTGAGGTTTGGACTGGCTCCATCACAACCCCTGTGTCGCAGATCACGCACCCACGCAGCAGGTTCCCGGTGATCCGTGGCTGCAAACTGCGCCCCCCCACACATCCACACCTCCCAGCGACCACCAGTTTGGAGGTGAACCCAAAGCCCCAACCCCGACTACCCCATTCACTCCAGCTCAATCACTTGTACGACACATTACCTAAATCTCTTCAATCAGCTCCCCGTTGCCAACATCATGATGCAGCTCACCAAGCAGACGACCTTCGCCACCTCTAGGGCCTCTGCCCTGCGTACCTCCGCAGTGCCCCGCCCAACGAACCGCTGCACCGTGGTCGTGCGCGCCGTCGATGGCGAGAAGACGCCCGAGGGTGAGTCGACTTGGGCATGGGAGGCCCAATTGCATGCGCGTATGGCTGGGAATGCTTGAGTTGGCCTGCCGCCCCGCATGGCACCTCGCATGCCACCAACATGATCTGAAGCGAGGGATCTGGGGGGAGGGGACTGGTGTGTTGGGAGGGTAGTATGAGGAAACACAGCGCAACAGGCAACAGCACAAACGACAAACTGCGATTGCCCGCCTTCCGGTTAGCCGAGCGAGACACCACCCTTACTCACCCTCACCACCTGTCCACTGCCTCCCGCCCCACAGTCACGCCCCCTCCTGCCGCTGCACCGGTGTCCGCCACGTCAACGCCGCCCACGATGCTGCCCCCTGCCGCCGTGCAGCCCCCGCCCCCCGCGCCGCCCGCCGCGAAGGCTGTTGGTTTTGGTGATGTGATGGCATTCTTGGGTAAGTCTGCCCTCCATTCTGAAGCCATCCTCTAGCGTGATCACGCATCGTGTCAGCGCATCCAGTTCGATCAGCGCGGCAGCTCGCTGCCGGGGTGGCTGCGCGCTGGACAGCCACTGCCATCGTGTGTGACCGTCCCCCCTGCCACCACGAGCACACGTGCTGGCTAGCGCGCTCGACTACTACCATTTACCCCCTTCCTCTCCCACCCCCTTGCTATGTGCAGGTATTGGCCCTGAGCTCATCAACGGACGCCTCGCCATGATTGGGTTCGTCGCCGCCCTCGGCGCCGAGCTCTCTTCTGGCGAGCCCGTGCTCTCCCAGTGGGCCTCCGAGCCAACCGGCATTGCAGTGGCGTTCCTGCTCGTCATCGCTGGCTCACTCGTCCCTTTCCTCTCGGGCAACAAGAACACCAAGGCTGTTGGCCCCCTCACGCCCTCGGCTGAGATGACCAACGGACGCGCCGCGATGATTGGCTTCGCCGCACTACTAATTGTCGAGTTCGCGAGCTCCGGCAAGGCACTGTTCTGAGCATTTGTGCAGTGTCGTGTTTTGTGTGTCTAAACAAGGCACATGGGTGATGCAAGTTAGGGCGCCTAAGTGCCGCGGCATGAATGCCTTAAACTATCCCTTTCACCCCGTGTCGCCAAGCAAGTGCTGCTGGACCTTGAGGGCAAGAACCTGTTTTTTTGTTTTGCTGATAATAATGATAAGAAACCTTCTGCTACTTGGGCAGAAGATCAACGTACTGAGTACCTCAAGCGTACCATGGGCATGATGTTAATAAAGATCTGTCACATCTGGTCGCATTACTGCTCTGTTGCCATCTACCCAAGGCTTGCGCGGGGTGGCACAGCTGCGGTTGGGCCTAGGTTGGTGGTTGCCTTGTGCGCCTGTATACTGTATACTAGCGGCTCCTGCTATGCCTCCACACGTCAACCAGCTGCAGGGCCCCACAGGGGGTAACAGCCTCCTACTCTGTTTTAAGATGAAATCAACAGCACCTCATGGCAATGCATGCATGTGATCCGACATGACCTGAAGATAAGCTGCACGTTTTGACGCGCTCGCAGGGGAAAGGATTCCTTGTTCGATGAGAGAAAGATGTTGGAGTCACACAGGCCAGTGCCAAGACTCCTCTCTCATCCACTCTCCTCCCTTCTCCTCGAGCTACTTGGAATCGAACGGCTGGGCTAGTAACACCCAGCGTCCGCATGGGCATGTGCCAGCTACATATGCCAGTGACCCCGAACAGCACTTGGAGACAGCAGGCAGTGCTTGCGTTGCTATACGTTGGCTGCGGACAGCGCCAATCAGCGCTGTCTGCACGCCAGTGATGTCCTTGGCGCCGCCGCAACCCCCGCAGCCTCCGCAGTTTTTACCAGCTACCTGAAAAGCTGGGGGGTGCATCGCGAGAAATTCGCATCGAAAAGTGTGAAAATCATCAATTTCACACTTTCCCGAGAAATTCGCCTAATTGCGGGGGCGATTCAGCATGTTACCTCCTGCGTTGCTGGGGTAAACACGACAATCTCTGGTTCCTTAAGGACACCACTGCACGCACCCGTCCCTCACAGCAGCACTGCAGTCCAACACGCCGCGCACGGTACACGTGAAGTTCTGCGCGTGCACGCGTCCACACCCACGCGCACACACACTGCACACACACGGCTAGAGGACAAGCAGGAGCTGGAGAGCGGACACCATGGCCGACACAGGGACGCTAGTTACAGGTATGGAGAGTCACTGTGTGCACCCATCTCTCTGCTTGGATTGGTTGCTCGCTGCGCACGCACCAAAAGCTAAAAAAATCCATAATCAGGGTTTAGGGGTCCGGGGACAGTCTTTCGAGATTATTTATTTCGTTATCACAATCTCTCTGGTGATGCGCGGTCGGTGACAGTGGGGTACAGCAAAAGACCCACTCACGGGGAGTCGTCCGGTGGGGCCCGGGCTGCACGCTCAGGCCCCCCCAGGCCCCCGGGGGAGGGGCGCCGGGCGGCCATCACATTCGGTAGGGCTTCAATTTGAAGGGGCGGGTTGAGTGATTCACCACTCTTCCCCCTTCCAGTAGCTAGAGCAGCAGACAGATACTGTCAAAATGGCGAAGGCCTATCGTAGAAGAGACGGAAGCAAGGAAGCTAACCTGTTCAGCCATGGAGTGGGGCGGCCTTGCATCCACGGCCTTGAACGCATCAAATATCAAGCATGTGCTCTCGTCATTCTGCAATGCTGTGTGGGCTTTTCCGTGCCCCACAATGCCCCATTTCTGCAGGCATTGGGGGGAGAGGAAATGGAGGAAATGCTGTGTGTTGTTTAAACGACATGTGTGACAACAAATGCCATGCCCCCCCCTCTCCCGCCTGGCGGGTTATTATCAACAGTAAAAAGAGGCAAATCGCAAATGCCACACCGGTGGTAATCGTGGACCATGGTTCACGGGATCGCGTGCATAGATTGCGTGAAGGGTTGGTTGCTTCGCCCTGCAAGCAAATCGTGATTGGGCACAGGGGCCTCTCTCTTCGCACGGGCTTCGCTACCCGCCTGGCTAGGTACGATGCATAGTGTGAGCAGGCGCCAGCCCTGAAGCGTAATCCTCGCGTACATTTCAACGGTTTCCGCAAAGTTTCTCGTAATTTTCTCGTAATTTTCTTCCGTTATCCATGCCAAACCCACGCCATGCGTGTACATTCAAATTAACAGATACGACTCGTGTCAGCGCCCCGCAATGCGGGGCTTCGCCTCGGCAGTCTGCACGATACCGCACGGCCATAATGTGTAGAGAAAACCCCCTTCAAAGAAAAAAATCTTCCGAACTTCTCTTCGCGGAACCTTCTCTCACGTCACAATTGCGCAGCCCCTCCCGCCCCCATATTACCGAAACCTGGTCCGTGCACTGCGTACTGAGAGGTGTTGTCTGCGGCGTGGTGCGTGGCCTAGACATAATGTGGTAAAATCACGAGGGACGCTCACGGCATATGACCAAGGTATTATGTCGCAGCGCCCGTTTCGGGACACAACAACAGCGTCGCGGTATGATATGGTTTACAAGCGCGTGGGCGGTGACGCGTGCAAATCGCACCGTGTGCTCGTGAATCGACCAAAGGGGGCGGCCTCGCGAGGCGGGGGCGCGCACCGCTTCATTGTGTGCCACGGTGCGCCTCGCGTCAGGGCCTCAGGGGATTTGTGCACACTGAAGGCCGCGGTGGTCGCGTCGGCGGCGGCATGACTAATGCGGAGGCGCCGGCAAAGACGTGGCTTGTGTGGCGTCGTGCACTGGGCGGTATCCTTGGCCGTGAGAGTGACCATCATCTCTGGTCATCACAGTGACCATCGGAGTGAACATTCGCCCAGGTCATCGGAGTGACCATCATCCCTGGTCGGCCGTGACCGCCAGAGCGCCGCGGCCGGTCATTGCGCCATCCAGTCGACCATGAGGTTTAGCACCTCTGGGTTGTGCACGGGCGCCGGGCGTCATCATGTCGCCCACCGCGTCGCACGACGTGCCGAAGCCAACCTGCAACTGCTCCAGCAGCTCCATGCTGAGCGGCGTGTCGGCGTGGTTGTGGCTGTTGTGCGCGCTCTGGCGCGCATGCATGCCCATGTCCAGGCCCCCGGACGTGACGAGCGCGGAGTGCCTCATCGTCCCATCGTTGGTGCTCGACGCGGCTCGCTGGACGCTTAGGCCGAGGAGGCTCAGGCGCGTGGCCGCGGGCGGATATGCCAACGCCACGGCGCTCGAGTAATCATACCCCCACAGCGACGGCAGGTGGCTGCTCGACCCCCGGCTCGCGGGGTCATCACTGTCGTGGCCCCCGCCAGCGCCGCCGCCGTGCGGGTAATGGGGCGGGTGCAAGTACGGGAGCGGCGCAGAGGCCGAGGCGGGGCACGCACTGCCGTGTGCGTAGGGCACGTGCGGGAGCGGAGCGGAGGTGTTGATGAACTCGAGTGAGCTCATCATCAGCGCCTCGCTGAGCGCGTCGCCCTCCTCCTGGACGCATTCGCCGCTGAATTGGTCGCTGTTGAGTCGACCGCTGCCGCTGGCGCCACCTTGCCTGAGCGGGTCCACAGCGCCGTAGCTGCAACGGCCGTAGCTGCCAAACGCCAACATACTGAGCGTCGGCGCGGCGCCAGCGTCTGTAAACATGTCAGACATGTCGGCGTCATTGGCGCCTGGGTTCGCGTCGCCGTCGCCACCACTGCACGCGGACAATCGCAGACCCTTGTAGCTGCGCGGCTGCTGCTGCTGCTGCGCGAGGCTGTGCAGCAGCAGCGGCCATGAGGTGCCAGATGCAGCGCTGGCCGCCGCCGCCGCCTCCACCTTGGTCTCACCGCCGCCCTCAAAGCGCGCGTCGGCAGCAGCGCCAGCGTTGGCAGCAGCGGCCACGGCGCACGGTGATGTGAAGACGCGCTCGCCCGTGCGGAGTAACATGTGCCCCTGCCGCACGGTGCGCACGCGCAACAGCGGCGGACGCGCGAAGTCTCCGCCGCCGCCGCCACTGCCATAGGCACCGCCTCCGGGACCGCCGCCGCCGCCCACCTCGAGGTCGGAACCGAGGGCGTTCGACGCGATGCATGCGTGGGCGTCGCCGGACGCGTGGGTAGGGCTTCCCATGTTGGTCCTCCCACTGAAGGGGTTGTCTACGGGCCTCGTTGATCCGTTTGCGTCGTGCGTGTGCGTTTGCGCGGACGCGATGCTGTGCCCGACGCCGTAGGCGTGCATGTCTAGCTTGGTCTGTGGTGGGGAGGGAAGAGGGGACAGGGTTGAGGGGCAAGTGCGGGGTGAGGGACGGGCGAGGTGCAGGGGGTGAGCACGAATGCCACGTTGTGCTGGATGTTGTACGTGCGTCCTTGGTCAGGCTGCGATGGGGCGCAAGAGGAGGGGCGGGGAGCAGGGGTGGGACGGCCGGGCATGCAGGGGCGAGGACGCTTTCGTAGACGTGAGGAAGGCAGGGTGATGGACCAGCATCGCAGCGGTGGCAGCAACGGCTGCAAAGGGGGGGGGGGGGGGGGGGGGCGTAGCAGCTACGTGCACAACACAACGCGCCTCGGCAGCGAAAAATGCTTTGCACCGACTTTGGACACCCCGTCTGCACGGTGTTATCAGGATATAGGGAAGCCGTATCAAAAAATTATCTTTTGGGCAGGCTTACTTGGCGCACCGTCACTGTGGACCTCCGCTCCGACTCTACGCGGGGCGACATGCTCCCATCTGACGGGAAGGCGTCGTGGCATGCATGCATGGCTGCCAACGAAGCGCAGAGCCGCGACGCTGGCGGGGGCGACAGCGAGGTCATCTTCGATTGCGGCGAGGGGTGAGGGGTGAGTGAGGCGTAAGGGGGTTTCAGCCAGGGTATAGGGAGGGACGGGTGGGGTGTGGGTGAGTGGGGGGATGTGCGCACGCACTCACGCCCCTGTCTCCCAATCTAGTGAGAGGGCGTGCGTGCGTGCATTTGTACCCCCCCCCCCCTCGGTCCCCCCCTTCATCTGCATACCTTCATCGGCAACGTGCACGGGCGGCTGAGATCAGTGCTTGCATTGCCGTTGGCGCTGCGTCGCATGCCACTGTTGCTTGTGCCCGCCCCTCCGCCTGTTATGGGGGGTTGGTTTGTTAGCTGCGGGTTGCTGCTGTGTGCGGTGGTGGTGGCGCTGTGTGTCTTTGTGTGTGTTGGGGAGGGGGGGTCAAGGGCACACGGGTGCTTTGGGCATGTGAACATTGCGACTCACGTGTGCGCGTGTGCGTGCAACAGTTAAGGGTCAAGGGGTTACAGGGTGTGGGGTTCTGGGTTGCGCGCGCGGGTATGCGTGTGGCCGCGCACTCACCGCCCGTACCGCCGCCGCCGCCACCCGTAAATGGACCGAGCCCGTTGTTGAGTGCTTGCCGGGCGAGGCGCGGCGAGGCAGGGGCCAGGGGGTTCGGCCGGCGCATCATCTCACCGTCGCCACCACCCATGTCGAGGCTCCCGCGATACACAACTGCGGCGCCGGCGGCGCCCGAGCCGACATGCTGTTGTGGCGGGGCAAGAGGGGAGGCACCGATGTCGAGGCTCCCGCGGTATTCACACGCGGCGGCGCCGGCGGCGCCGGAGCCGACGGCAGACATGCTGCTGTGGCGGGGCGTGAGCAGCGGCGGCGCCATCGTGGGGCTGCCCTGCACGCGGTACGCGGAGGAGGCCGCGGGGCACCCGGGGGACGACTGCCGGTGCGTCCGCTGCGCTGTGTGCGCGTACCCGTCGTGCAGGTCCATGCCGGGCGCGGCGGCCACCGGCGGCGCGTCCCCATACCCGCCCCGGTGGTACAGGGGTGCCGAGTGGTTCTTGACGGACGCTGCGGCGGCAAGGTCTGCGACGCGTGTGCATGTGTGTGTGATGGTGGCGGTGGTGGGGTGTGGGAAGGGTGTTGGGTGTTGGAGGGAGGGAGGGGCGGGGGGGGGGGGGGGGGCGATCGGTACACGATCGACCTGCGCGTGCGATGCATGCTACGTGTGCATGCAAGCAAGCGACGCCGCCGAGCGTTTTCTCGTCTTCTCTTCTTCGGTTTATCCATCCATCCATGCATCCATGCATCCATCCATGCATCTGTCTGCGTGCCTGCCTGCCTGCCTGCTTGCCTGTCTGCCTGTCTGCCTGCCTGCCTGTCTGTCTGTCTGCCTAACTGCCTGCCTGTCTGCCTGCCTGCCTGCCTGCCTGCCTGTCTGTCTGTCTGTCTGTCTGTCTGGTCTGTCTGTCTGTCTGCCTGTTTGCCTGTCTCTCTGTCTGTCTGTCTGTCAGTCAGTCAGTCAGTCAGTCAGTCTGCCTGCCTGCCTGTCTGTTTGTCTGTCTGTCTGTCTGTTTCTTTCCGTGGTCAGCCGACCCGCCTGAGAGGTTCAGCGACGCACCACTGGAAGCGCACATGGACACATTCGGCTCGGTCGTGGCGCGGTCGAGGCGCGGCTTGCGCGGCGCGGCGCCGCTGGCGGGGCGCTCGATCTGGAGGGGGGAGGACAGTGTCGAACGGTGTTGAGGGGTGTTGGACGTGTTATATCGGGGGGGGGGGGCACAGCGTCTAACGGAGTGTTACACGCTGTCTAACAACGTCTTGGGCCCGTTCACACGCCCATCACTCACACCATCCACACCCACACCGTCCACATCTTGAACAGTGATGTCATTACTGAACCGCAGTGACGCACAGCCCTACCACATTCCCAACGCCTGGGGCGGTGCCTCAGTCTGCGCCTTCACTTGCGCGGATCAGGCGGCGCCTCAAGCGCGCCGACCGCCTCGGGCGTCGCATGAGGCGCGCAACCCCGACCGCCTGAGGCACCGCCTCAGGCGTCACCCCCGACGTCTCAGGCGCCACCCCGACCGCCTTGGGCGGCCATCACCGCCTGAGGCGCACCTCCGACCGCCTCCGGGCGTTATGACTGTCTTCACTTGCGCGCCTCAGGAGTAAGGAGTGTGGTGGGGCCTGTTACTGTTACTAATAACACCACTAACCTTGATCTTGACCTCCTTCTCCCTCGGCTTCTTCTTAATTGTAACGCGCCGGTTCTTGAACCTGTGCGTGCGTGCGTGTTAGTTGGAGTGTTGTTGTTGTTGTTGTTGTTGTTGTTGTTGTTTTTGTTGCTGTTTTATTTAAGTGTTGCCACGCACCGGTTCTTGAACCTGTGTGTGCATGCGTGCATGCGGGATAGTTGAAGTGTTGTTGTGATTTTTTGTTGTGGACATTGTTTTAGTTTTAGTTCTGAGTGTTGACAAGCGCTGGTTCTTGAACCTGTGTGCATGCATGCCTGAGTATCGTCCGTGTGTGTGTGTGTGTGCACCATCGCCTGGGGGCGACCTAGATGCAGCCGCACTTTCAAACGCATATCCGTCAGTGCTTCCTCGGAGCGGCGGTAGACAACCCTGGGCACTGTGTGTCGGTGCGTGTGCGTGTGCACGTGCCACGCGTGTCCGTGCGTCAGTGATGCCGAAAACTGTTCGGCACGATTGCGGTCTCGTGACGCGGAAGACACCCCGTAGGGCCGCTTTGGAGCGATTGAGGTTGATCGCAAAAGTGTGGAAATCGGGGATTTTCAAACCTTTCGCACAAAAACGCGTCGCGCGCTGCGCTCTGGCGTGACACGGAGATCCCGCCAACAACCCTCTCGTGTGACACACGTATCCACGTCACGGCTTTCTGAACAACTGGCATGCATGCGTGCCAGGGGTTTCCTTCCCAATTGGGAAACGAAAGACAGCGTGCCCGAAGGACGCGCCCCTGATGGTCTGGGGGAGGTTGCGTTCGGGAAAACCGACGTGTGGAGGCGATTTCCCCGGGAAAAGTATGAGATCATAGATTTCCGCACTTTTTGGAGCGATTCTTCGGGTTGCAGCCCGTAATACCAACGAAATCGGGAAATCCTCCTCAGGAAAAACAAAAGGATGGCTGACCCCAAGGAACCCCCTGATGAGCGCTCTCTAGTGTTTCCGTTGGCCAACCCGCAACCAGACAAAGTGCACGGTCGGGTTGAAATTCCTTCATTCGGGGTGGCGAGTCGGGTTGAGATTGCGCAAAGTTCGACCCGAAAAAGTGTGAAGATGCCACTTTCTGCAAGAAATCGCCTGTCGGGTTAAGATTGGGGAGTCAGCCGTGAGGCCTGGGTTGAGCCATCGTTTCCCCAAGATCCTTTGCGGAACCACTGGCACTCACCACGTGCGGAAGAGAATCTTGTCGATGTGGAAGAGCTCGGTCATCGCGTCGCGCGTGGTCGTCGTGACCTGTGGGAAGCGGGTGTTGGGGGGGGGGGGGGGGGGCACTGGTCAGCATGCCAGCGGTCAGCTGCGCATGGGAGGGGAGAGGTGCCGACGATTGTGGTGGTGGTCGTGGTGGTGGTGTGCTTGAAGAGCCTTTCGACAGGGCTGGTCCCGTCAGCTGCGCATGGGATGGCCAAGTGCCGACGATTGTGGTGGTGGTCGTGGTGGTGGTGTGCTTGAAGGGCCTTTCGCCAGGGCTGGTCAGCATGCCAGCCGGCAGCTGTGCATGGGAGGGACAGGTGCCGACGATTGTGGTGGTGGTCGTGGTGGTGGTGTGCTTGAAGGGCCTTTCGCCAGGGCTGGTCAGCATGCCAGCCGGCAGCTGTGCATGGGAGGGACAGGTGCCGACGATTGTGGTGGTGGTCGTGGTGGTGGTGTGCTTGAAGGGCCTTTCGCCAGGGCTGGTCAGCATGCCAGCCGGCAGCTGAGGATGGGAGGGACAGGTGCCGACGATTGTGGTGGTGGTCGCTGTGGTGGTGGTGTGCTTGAAGAGCCATTCGACAGGGTCGGTCAGCATGCCAGCTGGCAGCTGCGCATGGGAGGGTCAGGTGCCGACGAGTGTGGTGGTGGTCGTGGCGGTGGTGTGTCCGAGCATCGTGAGAGCGCTTGCATTGCGGATAGCAAAGCCACAGCACAGCACAACACAGCCACAGCCACAGCAGCACAGCACGGCCAGAGAGCCGCGGCACATTCCGTCTACCCCCCCCCCGCTCCCCCATGGCACCACAGTGAGAGGTGCATGCACCCGGGACATGGTCGAGCAAATTTCCGAGCATCAAGAGAGAGCGCATGCATTGCAAACAGCAAAGCCACACCACAGCACAGCACAGCCACAGCAGCACAGCACAGCACAGCCACAGCACATCACAGCACGGCCAGAGCCGCAGCACGTTCCGTCTACCCCCCGCCCCTCCCCGTTGCACCACAGGGAGTGGTGCACTCACACTGGACATGATCGAGCAGAAATCTGAGCATCAAGAAGCGCATGCATTGCGAACAGCACAGCACATCACAGCAAAGCCACAGCAGCACAGCCACAGCACAGCACGGCCAGAGAGCTGCGGCACATTCCATCTACACACACGCACACACCATTACGCCACATCAGTGGTGTCATTAGCGCCCCCGCAGCCCCTGCTGCGGGTGGGACCAGGGAATTTGTGGGAAACTGCGGGGGTAAATCGCGGGAATTTTGCTCAAAAAGTGTGAAATTTAATGTTTTCACACTTTTCTGCAGCACAAAACGCCACAAGGAGTGTGGCACCCACCCTGGACATGGTCGAGCAGACATCCGAGCATCCAGAGAGAGCATACATTGCGTCGTGCTGGTGCACGTCGAGCGTCAGGATCGGCGACGCGTTTGTGTGTGCCTGCGCAAGATGTTGGGTTGGGGTGGGGGTGGGGGGGCTCGGGGCGGTGGCGGCGTGTGTGTGCGTGCGCGCGAGTGTGTGCGCGTGTGTCCGTGCGTGTGTGTGGGTGTGCACGTGTGTGTGTGAGTGTGTGTGTGCGTGCGCGTGTGTGTGTGCATGTGTGTGTGTGCGTGCGTGCGCGTGTGTGTGTGTGTGTATGTTACGTCATGCTGGTGCACGTCCAGCGTCAGGATCGGCGACGCGTATGTGTGCGCCTGCGCAAAATGAGGGTGTGCCGGGGTGTGGGGGTGGGTGTGGGGGGCTCAGGGCGGTGGCGGCGTGTGTGTGCGTGCGTGCGCGTGTGTGCGCGCGTGTGTGTGCGCGTGCATGCGTGTGTGTGTGTGTGTGTGTGTGTGTGTACATTGCGTCATGCTGGTGCACGTCGAGCGTCAGGATCGGGGCCGCGTTTTTGTGCGCCTGTGCAAGATGAGGGTGTGTGGGGGGGGGGGCAGAGAAGTGAGGAACAGACACCAGGTTGAATCACTTATAATTTGGACAACCACACCCTTCCCCTCCCTAGATGAGCAAGGACCCCACTCAACAAAAAACGTGTTTTTTGGGGGGGGGGGGGGGGAAGGGCTCGGCAGTTTGTTGGAATTTTATGCAACTTTTGTGTTCCGACATCCGTTCTGGTGAGGTGGTCGAGTTTACAGTCCATCGGACGCCTTTGATGGCGCATCATATCCCCTGTGTGTGTGAAGGGGGGGGGGGCTAAGGGCACATTTGATGGCGCATAAGACCCTGGTGTGTGTGGGGTGGGGTGCTTAGGGCGGTGGTGGCGTGTGCGCGAGTGTGTGTGTGTGCGAGTGCGTGCGTGTGTGTGTGTATGTGTGACGAAACCAGCGCTGTGGCAGCTTATAAGCTTAGCCCCGTTTTGCCTTGCTTCGGGGGGAAGGTTGCTGTCTAGGAGGAGAGGGAGGGGGGGAGGGGGCCCCTTGCTGCAAAGCAGTGGTGTCATTAAGGAAACCAAGGATGCCATGTTTTCCCCCGCGACGTCAGAGGGAACATGCCGAAATGCCCCCGCAGAAAGCTTTTTTCGCCGAAAAGTGTGAAAATTGGCAAATTTCACACTTTTAGGAATTTCCCGCGATGCGCCCCCGCAGTGCAGGAGGGAATTCGGCATGTTCCCTCCTATGTTGCGGGGGCAAACAGGACATTCTTGGTTTCCTTAATGATACCACTGGGTGGTGTGGCCGAAGGGTCATACCTTGTGGAGCGGGCGGCGGTACACAAACAGAGTGTCCAGCGGAGGGAGCGGCCCGCTCTGGTCGGGGCCCTTGGCCTGGCGGATCTCTGCGATGAACTCCTCCTGCGTGGCAGGTGGTGGTGTGTGTGCGTGTGTGTGTGTGTGTGCGCGTTGTGTGTGAGTTGCGTGTGTGTGTGTGTTGTGGGCGCGTGTGTGTGCGTGATGTGTGTGTGTGTGCGTGCGTGTGCGTGTCCGTGTGTGTGTGTGTGTGTTTGTGTGTGCACGCGCACGCATGTGTGTGCTGTGTGCTGTGCTGTGTGCGTGCGTGCGTGTGTGTGTGTGTGTGTGTGCTGTGGGTGCGTGTGTGTGCATATGTATGTGCACACTTATTTACATGATGTACTTTCGGTGTGTGTGTGTGTGTGTGTGTGTGCATGTGTGTATGTGTGTGTGTGTGTGTGTGTGAGTGCGTGTGCGTGTACACGTGTGTGCTTGTGCCGCACGGCTGAAACATGCATGGAAGCATCCATGCATCCATCACAACCCCAGTGACTGGTGGTGGCTGGCGCATGCTGGACTGACGTGCATGCATACACACAAGACCAAGCAGGCGTGCCATGCTCAAGCACAACCCCAGTGGCTCAATCACCACCTGGTGGCTGTCGCATGCTGGACGAGGTGCATGCGTACACAGGACAACGCACGCGTGCGTGCGCGTGTGCGAGCATCTACCTGGGTGGCCGCTGCACTTTGGCCCACTCGGCGTGTAGTTGCCAGTAGTGCGACATGCTCCTCCGCCACGTCAACGAGGCTCGGCGCCTTGGCCACGGACGCAGTCGGCGTGTCGCCGGGGCAGGAACGTGCCCTTTCGGGCGGCTTGCGGCCAGTACGGCTTGGTGCGACAACCTGGCGGAGGTTGTCCCCCGTGGTCGGCCCCTCGTCTGTGGCTGGTGTCAGCATGGTCCAAAATTCGCCCACTGTTGTCTGCTGTTAGGGATGGGGTGCTTGAGCTGTGCTGGATGGTGGGTCCACAACTGGTTGTGTTCGGGACCGTTGGTTGCTTAGGAGCCTGCAAGGCGCTCACGAGGAGAAGCAGCTGCGTGGATTCCTCTAGGCTGTGCAGGTGCGACTGAAGCGGCGGTGTGCTCTGCCTCTCGAGAAATCTCTCACACTCTCACACTCTGTTCGCACATGCCGGTACGTATGTATGTGCCTTTGTCTGTCACCTGTCGATAAACTAGGCTCTGTGTCTGGCCTGGGGGGTGGGGGGTGGGGGGCGCTGACAGTGTACACTTTTGAGTTGAGTAGCACTGGTTGGGAGCAACATTGTGCA
The DNA here is from genome assembly GCA_016618255.1 of Chlamydomonas sp. UWO 241. Taxonomy (NCBI): domain Eukaryota; kingdom Viridiplantae; phylum Chlorophyta; class Chlorophyceae; order Chlamydomonadales; family Chlamydomonadaceae; genus Chlamydomonas; species Chlamydomonas priscui. The sequence continues at coordinate 24,847 of VFSX01000069.1, forward strand.
CACACGCCTAGCACGCCTGTTTGCGGCCCTAGGAGCTCCTTAGGAGCCCACCTGAGATAGGAAAGACTGCTGCTGGGCCTGTGGTCTGCCGAACGCACTGGTGCCAGCCATGTCACCGCTCCGCACGCTACCATCTGGACGTGCCAGCCTCATAGCTGTTGCGGACTCAGAAGCACACTATTGCACAAGCCACGTAGTGGGGGTTACAAACTCGGGTCCATTGCATCTGTGGGGGTTACAAATGAGGGCTTATTGCATCTGTGGGTGCTGCCGCAATGCTGGTCACGCGCCATCTCGACCCAAAACCCGAGACCCTAGACCCAGCTGGGTCCAGTCACGCAGTCACACAGCAGACACGCACAGAGCCAGAGCCAGAGAGCCAGAGAGCCAGGGATCCAGAGAACGCGGTAAATACATAAGCACAGTTTATTTGTTAAAACGCGTTAAAGCCGGTCATGCCAGCCACTCACACACCCCTGGCGAGGGGGGGGGGGAGCGGGCGCCACACGCCGAAACAGCCTGTCCGGCCGGATCAGACGGACGCAGCGTGCGCCTGCTGCGTGGCTATTCACTTCTTCACTTCTTCGTGCTGATCGCAACCGCAATGATTGCAAAGTGCAGCGCGGGACTGAGGAGCTTCACCTCGTCGCGAACGCCGCGCTGAACCCCCTCATCGTCCGAGGGTGCAAGCGGGACCAGGATCGCCTGGTCCAGCTGCTGTTTCGTCATGCCCCGTAGCTTTTTGAGGCACACCTGACGCAGCTCGTCCAGCTGCAAGCGCTCTGCCAGCGCGAGCCAACAAATGACGTTCCGTGTGGGTAGTTGGTGTCGGGAGACAGCAGCTGGCTCCTCGCCGTGACAAAGGCCACCAGCCGCGCGAGGAGCTTGACGAAGTCGTACTTGTGCGCAACCGGCAGCAGCAGGTACACACTTCCGAGTGTGAGGGCCGGAGGGTCGTTCAGCGGGTACAGGTCGCTCAGGATGTAGGTCCACGAGCCAAGGCTGCCGTCCACCTGACGGTACGGGCAAGCATCCATCAGACAGGATGCTGGTCAGGTGGCGCACCCCCTACCACAATCCCAACGCGTGAGGCGGCACCTCAGGCGGCGCCTTCACTTGCGCGGATCAGGCAGCGCTTCAGGCGCTGAGAGACCGCCTGAGGCGCGCCCCCGACCGCCTCAGGCATCACCCCCGACCGCCACAGGCGCCAACCCGGCCGCCTCAGGCGCCCACCACCCCCTGAGGCAGACCCCGGCCGCCTCAGGCGTGTGACCGCCTTCACTTCCACGCCTCAGGAGTTGGGATTGTGGTAGGAACCTGCAGCAGCGTGCGCATTCGGCTCACCGGGATCGGGGCACGGACCTTCACATCCTCCAGATTGCGGAAGAAGGGCGACGCCAGCTGAAGGAGCTGCTCGTGCGCGGAGAAATCCTCCCCGCACCGCAGCTTCAGGGTCACGTCGCAAGGCACGCCACCTGTGGCGCGGAGCACACTAACAATCAGCTTAAGGTCTGCGGGCCGGGTGCCCTGTCTAGGCCGAGCAAGGTAGAATACGCTGCCTGTAGGTACGACACACACGACTGTAAAATCCATCATCATCATCATGGTGGGGCGTAAAAACCCTCACAGCCCAATGTCCCCCCACCAGGTAGCCAGCCAGCTTCAGTCGGGTGTCGGGACAAGCGCCGACACAAGTCGTGAAGACACCCAATGGCATCATCATCAATGGCATGCAAGCCCTACCGCAGCCCCATCGCCTGATCCGCGCAAGTGAATGCGGTCATAACGCCTGAGGCAGTCGGTGGTGCGCCTCAGGCGGTAGTCGGCGCCTGAAGCGGTTGTGATGACGCCTTAGGCGGCGCCTGAGGCGATCAGGGGTGCCCCTCAGGCGGCGCCTCAGGCGGTCGGCGCACCTGAGGCGCCGCCTGATCCGCGCAAGTAAATGCGCCGCCTGAGGCGGTGCCTCCGACGTTGGGAATGTGGTAGGGCTGGCAGAACAGTAGCAGACGGAGGAGCACCTGCGTTCGGCCGGAACCTGTCCTCGCGATCCACGGTGACTTTGACCGTCAGCACCAGCTCGTCGTTCACCGTCAGCGTTCACCGTCAGCGTTAAACTTGTTCTTGGCGCCTGCATTGCGTTGTCCAGGCAGCAACGGGCGTGCGTCAGTGGTGTCGTTAAGGAAAGGAAGAATGTCCCGTTTGCCCGCGCAACATAAGAGCACAGGAGGGAACATGCCGAATTGTCCCTGCAGGAGACGTTTTTCGCGGAAAAGCGCTCATTTTTCCACATGGAAATCGTCGAATTTCACACGTTTCGGAGAAATTCCCGCGATTTGCCCCAGCAGTTTTCCCCCAAATTTCCCGGTTTTCCCCCGTAGCGGGGGCTGCGGGGGCGCTAATGACACCACTGGCGTGCGTAGGGGACAGCATGCATGTAATATAATACAGCGACGCGTGCACATGGCGGCTTGGCAAGGCCTCTTTGACCTTCTCCAAGAGGGCACCGCAGTCTCCCACCGTTGGCGCGCAGCTCATTTAAAACTACAGGAGGACGTCGCCACTGAGCGGGGGGGGCAGCGCCGAGCGCAGGGCGTGGGGCGCATTCTAAGTCGCGAGGGGTCTGCGGCCGGCTGTTTTGAAACTGCGACTTAGCTGCGACCAGTGATTTTCTTTTCATGAATTTTCATTAATTCTTCCACCGCCGGATTTTGCTTTGACCGTGTTGACCGTTGACCTCCCGTTGACCATTCGTCCTCATATCTAGGTCACTTGAAAGCTCTAGAAGAGCTCTGTCTGGCGGGCTCGTCAGACTTACAATCCACTGGATGAGTTGAGATGTGTTCAAGGTCAAAAGTAAAGCCGGAATACAGCCAAATGGCTGTGGAGAGCCGGAAAGGAAATCACTGGCTGCGACTTACACGGGTCAGCTCTTGTAGGGATGCTCACTGTGACTCACCCTTTGTGATGGACTTGCTGGGGTTTGCCTGGTTGACCAGCGTGAACTTGTATTCTGCGCTCGGGCGCCACATGACGTCCTGCGCCTCCAGGAAGACTGACACGTGGGTGCCTTTGCCGATGCCGTCCGGTCCAGATGTACCGAGTGGGTACACCCTCAGCCGCCTGCAGCGGGACCCAGCGCCAAGCGGGACAGGCAGCACAGGCAGCGTGGGGCCCGCAACTGTAACATTCCATAGCTGTAGCCCCCGCAACGTCATGGGGCTTACGGGCCATCCCTCGCTAAGTGCCCCGCAACACCCCGTGACTCGAGAAAGGTATGAAACTGTGTGAATGTGCGCCCCGCACCGTTGACTGGCCCCGAAGGGCAGTAACTCGGGGTTACGGGAGGGGTTACAGGAGGTTTACGGGAAAGTTACGGGAGGGTTACGGGTGACGGGCCACGCGGTGTGGGGTTACGGGTCCCACACTGAGCACAGGCGTTGCAGACAGGCATCCCATGCATGAACCCACCCACCAGGTGTGCAAGATGCCAGACGCATGCAGATGCCAGACACGCGCAGATGTCAGCCAGACGCGTGCAATGCCAGATGCACCCACCCACTGCCCACCCACCCATGCACCCACCCACCAGGTGCAGATGCCAGACTCGAAGCAGTCGGACCAAACTGGCTCACTCGGCAGCTTGCGGAGGTCCTTGATTTTGAGCTGCAAAAGGCACAGCGGCAGGAGCACAGTGCGTCTGCACCAAGAAACCCCGCCCCCCTTTGGCACGCGTTGCATGCGAGCGGTGGTCGCATGCGAGACGGCGTTTGTCGTGCACCCAGTGCAGGCACGCTCACAGGCACCTAGCAAGGGGCGCATGATCTGTGCATGCAGGCACAGAATGACTCCAGCCAGTCGACCAGGTTGGCTGGGCCAGCCCTGCCGCACGCACCGTGAACTGTGTGGGGTCCCAAGGGGGTGGCCCAGGGGGGTGGTCCTTGCTGCCACCCGCCTCCATCTCGTTTTTGCGCCACTTGACGCGGACCTGCTTTGGTCACGGTGGTAAGGATCGCACTGTGCGTGCACAGGCACGATGGACTCAAAGCCACCTGTCAGAGAGGCGTTTATTTTGGAGGTTCGATTCGGTTTCTGTTCGAACATTACCTACACACCTACCCAGAGTCGGCAGGGACCTTGACCGTAGTGCTCGGGACCTTGGCCTTAGTGCCACTTAGGTGCTTCGGGATAGGGCACCTAGGTGCCCCGGGATGTCGACTCGAAGCGGTCACAAGCGCGGTGCCAACGCAATGGCTGCTGGTGCCAGCAGCACCAGCACCCCCAGCAAGGACCCCTGGGCCACTACCTCGTTCCCGGTGCGGAGGGGGGGGACTTGGGTTGCGTGCGTGTGCATGCCAGATGTGTCCGGTGCTCGGCCATGCAGGTCCGGCACCGCCCTGCAGGCTGGTGTGTTGGGATCGGGATGAGATTGATTAACCTTACCGCTAAGAAGACTAAGGAAGCGCGCTGATGCTCAGCCCTCATCCCAGGGTGTACGCTGGGTGTACGCCATGCACATCCGCATCTGCTCCCATGCAGCACCCGTGGTCAGCCTGGGTGCCCTGTGTGGCTGCACGGCTGCACGGGTGCACGACAGACGCTGCCATGCATGCGACAGCCGCTCCCATGCAACGCCCCGTGCCAAAGCAATGGTGCATGCAGCGTCTTGGCTTGCTTGGTGCTGGCGCGCTGTGCTGCTGCTGCTGCTGCTGCGGCTGCTGCTGTGCCTTCTGCTGTGCAGCAGTGGCGCATCGGGGGTTCAAGCAAGCTGTCGCGCGAGTCAGTGTGGTCAGAATATTTCGAGGCAGGCATCTGCTCCTGGTGCGTGGATCTGCACGCAACTGACGCCTGCCAGTAACACCCCGACTCAGTGTTTTGCGTTGTTGTGGACCTGCGCGCAGGCGGCTGAGGTTGGAACCAGATGGAGCGCGCAGCGGCAGAGGCACGCACCTGTCAGTCTACCTGGAGGCACGGGACATCATGTGGATCCCGAGCACGGTGTACAAGCTCACAGTCGTCAACCAGGCGGACGCCAGCAAGTCTGTCTCTAGAGGTCAATGACTGTGAGCATGCTGGCCCTGGCCCCAGTCTCTTTCTCTCTCTGTGTGTGTCTTTGTGTGTGTGCGTGTGTGTGTGTGTGCTGCTGCTGCTGCTGCCTCCTATGCTGTGACTTCGGATGCGTCTGGCAGGCGCAGCTGGTGGCCCACCTGCATGTGTGTGTGTGTGTGTGAGTGTGTATGTGTGCGTGTGCGTGTGCGTGCGTGCATACCATTGCAGGCAGTGAACCTGGGCTCTGACACCTGCCCGTCGCTACCTGGCGAAATACACGAGACAGGCGGCGCAACACCGTTCAACTCGGAGGATGGCCGGGGAGCTCACCAGATGCTCGCGTTGTCTGCACTGAGGACCAAGGATGCCGGCTGGCTTGTGAATGACACACTTGTGCTGACCGTCGGCGTCACCGTGGAGCGCGAGGACAGGTTCCAGCTGGACACAGGTGCGCCGTGCTGACATTGCCAAGTGTGCCCCATGGCGTGCGGCAAGCTTGCACTTACAACACATGTTGCACGCCGCAGGTGGTGCTCCTTGCGACGTGGTCCTGAAGCTGCCGTGTGGTGTGGAGATCCCTGTGCACGGCCAGCTCCTTCCACTGGCCTCGCCCTCTTTCCGCGACGTCCTGGAGGACGTGCGGGGAGACCTCGATCCCGGTGAGCCGAATGCGCACGAACGAGTGCGTGGCATTGCTGGTGCTTGTTCCACCGTCTCTGCGGTTGGCTAAATAACAACACCCTCTCTGCGACATACATGCCCACAGGTGGACGGCAGCCTCGGCTCATGGACGTACATCCTGAGCGACCTGTACCCACAGTACGAACCTCCGGTTCTCACGCTGGGGGGCGTTATTACTGTGCTGCCGGTGGTAACAGTAACAGTAACACGGGGTGTCCAGCTAAGCAGGCTACTCTTCTACTAGAGACACCCGCCGATACTCCAGCACACTTAAGTACTAGAGTACCGCCGGCTCCCGGCCGATAGACAACCGCTCCCGCAGGCTAGACTACCCCAAACAGCGGTCTCTGAGAGACATGTCTGGCAAGGAGCATATAGGAGAGGACCTTCCTCAGGGTCACAGTAGTGGCCTTGTGGCCAGTCAAGCCGGCAGAGCCGACTGGCGCTGACTGGAACGGTCCCCGCCTGGCAGTGCATGGCTGTCCAGCTCTCGTTTGCATGGGGCTCAGCCGGCGCCCCATGCCTCATGCATGGCCAGGTCCCACCCTCCAGGGGTGCATGGATGTCATGGAGGCTGCCTGAAGACCTTCCAACGCCAGTCACCGGCAGACGAGCGACCCCGAGGATGAGCGCGGTGACGAACGCTGCGATTGGTAAAGCGGATTTACTCTGTGTTGCCTCTGCTGAAGCCGTGATGGTAGCCGCCTCCGCGGGCAGCCATCTTGACCAATGTCCAGCATGCATTGACGGGCGCCAGCTCCTCCGCTCGTCGATCAACTCGTCGAGATCGGTGCCGCATGGCTTCCTGCATGGGGGGAGGATAAGGGCCGTCTCCCAGCACGGGCCGCGCCAGCGCCGCGGCCCGTGCTGGGAGACGGCAGTACATGGCTGTCTGGCTCTTCCAACAGACCCACGACCAACGTCATCGATTGGCTTGCGCTGGCGGAGCGCCTGCAGCTTGACGAGCTGCGCGAGGTGTGCCTCGGCCGGCTTCGGGCATGACAAAGATGGACCTGCAGACGGCCATCACTGTGGAGATCATGGAGGGACGCATACAGCAGCGCGTCACGCGCGTGGCCGTCACGAATCTGGGACTGGATTTGCTCGTCAAGGTGCTGGCCATCGCAGCGACCGCAGAAACGGTGGATCCGTAACGGCCCGCTAGGAGCTCCTAGTGCTGCTTCTGCTGCTGCTGCCGCTGCTGGTCATGATGATGTTGTTGGTGACTTGTGTGCATACGCGCAACACGCACGCGCAGAGTGACGCGCAGATGAGGAGCCACCAAAGACACACGAGCACGCGCACCCCCGCTGCCACAGCCCATTACTTTCCACAGGCCCAGTGTTGAGGAGAGCCACAATCTAGGCCACAGGCGGTGCTACTGGGTGTGCTTCCGTACCCCCACACCCACCCCAGGTGCCTTCTAGCTCCGTTGTTACTTCCTGCTGTTCCTGTGCTGTCCCTATTGAATTCTCGGATCTTCATCTCCCGATCACTCTCTCTGTCCGCACGATCCTCAGGCAGCGCAGAAAACAGGGGGGTGGAGACAAGAATCCACCCGCGAGTGACGCCGCCATGGGCCGACAGTGCTGCTGCTGCAGCATCACAGGATTTGCTAGCATCACAGGATTTTTCCAGGTGGGGCGCGCAACAGGTCAACCAAGGTGCTGTAACACACGCTGGTATACCTGGACACCTGCTGGTAGCTTCCTCGTCTCACTGCCTGCTCGCCCCACGCGCACGGCAAACAATACCCACACCTAAATATCACACACTAGGGCCGATCCAGGGAGCGCGCGAGCCACGCCCTGCATGCAAACCCCAGTTGCATGGCGACCATGCACGACCTCCATGCGTCTGCACGCACCATGCGGCGGGCACACGCACACACACACGCTCACATAGGGTGTAAAACACACACACATGCACACACACACTCACACACACACACACGGCCTGCTAGCATGTTCAGCACACGCGCCCACCCCACCCCCACCGTATGTGTGTGTGTGTACGCAGTGCGGCCTCTCCCTTGCCCTGCTCGCCCTTGGGTCCAACAGCCTCGTCGGCCATGATGGCACGTGCATGATATCTGCCGGGGCCCGGGGCGGCGACGGCGGCGCAGATATCTGCGCCGCGGTGACAGCTCTCGCGCTGCTTTCTCTGTTCTCTGCGCTCATCCTCTCGGTCACCCAGGTGAGCTTGCCCGTAGTGCATGCGACGCCCGTGCGCTGGCCTGTGCGCTGGCCCGTGCGCTGGCCCCTGCTCTGCCGCTGTGCCTGGATTCCCTGGGCTGCCCGTGCCTGGCTGCCCTTGGCTGCCCGTGCCTGGCTGCCCTGGGCTGCCCTGGGCTGCCCGTGCCTGGCTGCCCGTGCCTGGCTTTGCCCTTGGCCTGTGGAAGCAGACACTGCCGCTGCTGTCCCTGTGCTCAGCTCTGGAGATCCTGCCTCTCACCAAGGTTGTGCAGTGCGCAGTGCGCCCGCCCCTGCGCTGTGCCTGCTGCCCTTGGCCTTTGACAAGCCGTCCATGCCCTACCACATTCACAACGCCTGAGGCGGCGCCTTAGGCGTCCCATTCCATGGCGCGGATCAGGCAGCGCCTCAGGCGGTCGGAGCGCCTGAGGCGCCGCCTGAGGCGCACCCACGATCGCCTCAGGCGTCGCCTTAGGCGTTATCCAAACCACCTCAGGCGCCACACCGACCACCTCAGGCGCCCACCACCGCCCGAGACGCACCCCGGACCGTCTCAAGACGTTATGGCCGCATTCCCTGGCGCGGATCAGACGTTAGGATTTTGGTAGGGATGCTTTGATCCTAATTCCTGTGATACAGGTGTGCAGTGCGTCCATCCCTGCGCTATGTCTGCCCGTATGCGCCCCTCCCTGTGTCCCGCCCTGATCAGTGGTGTCCTTCAGGAAATGGAGAATGTCGTTTGGCCCCCACAACATTCGCGGGAACAAGCAAATTGGCTTCGCAGGGGGCGTTTTTTTCCGAAAATGTGATTGTCAAATTTCACACGTTCCGGAGCGAAATTGTCGCGTTTCGCCCCTTCAGTTTTCCCCCTGGAAGTGCCCGGTTCGCCCCCGCAGTGGGGGCTGTGGGGGCGCTAATGACACCACTGGCCCTGATCCTCTTCCTCCTACTCTTCCTCTGCCTGCCCGCATGCTTCCCTCCTAGTGCGTCTCTATGCGTCTCCGTCTCTCTGTTTTGTCTGCCTCTCTCTTCGCTGTCCCTCCCGGCCCCGCAGCCACCACCGCCCCGCGCCCCCACCCCCTCTCCCCACACCCCCACACCCCCACGCCCTCGCTGCCACAGGGCCTGTTGACCATCACGTGCGGTGCTGGCTCGATGGTGCTGGAGGTGGTGGGCCGCGCGGTGCTGGCGGTCGCGTGGCTCGTTCTTGCGGTGGTCATCACGGTGCTGGGCGCCAAGGTGTGTGGGTGGGTGGGTGGGTGGGTGGTGGGTATGGGTGGGTGGGTGCGCGGTGTGTGCTGGCTGTGGTGATCACGGTGCTGGGAGCCAAGGTGTATGGGGGGGGGGGTGCGTGCGTGTGTGTGTGTGTGTGTGTGTGCGCGTGCGCGTGTGCGCGCGTGCGTGCGTGCGTGCGTGTGCGTGCGCGCGTGTGCGCGTGTGCGTGTGTGCGTGCGCGCGTGCGCGCGTTTGTGCGTGTGTGTGCGCGTGTGTGCGTGTGCGTGTACGTGTACGTGTGTGTGTGCGTGTGTGTGTGCGTGTACGTGTGCGTGTGTGTGTGCGTGTGTGTGTGCGCGTGTGTGTGCGCGTGTGTGCACGCGCGTGCGCGCATGCGCGTGTGCGTGTGCGCATGTGTGTGTGTGTGTGTGTGTGCGTGTGTGCGCGTGTGTGTGTGCGTGTGTGTGTGTGTGTGCGTGTGTGCGCGCGCGTGCGCGCTGGTGCGTGCGCGTGCGTGCGCGTGCGCGTGCGTGCGTGTGCGTGCGTGCGCGTGCGTGCGCGTGCGTGTGCTGGTGGTGGCGATCACGGTACTGGGCGCCAATGTGTGTGTGGGGGGGGGCGTGTGCAAAGTGTGTGTGTTGTGGCTGTCGCGTGGCTCGTTCTCGCTGTGGTGATCACGGTACTGGGAGCAAAGGTGTGTGTGTGGTGTGTGTGCAAAGTGTGGGTGTTCTGGCGGTCGCGTGGCTTTTTCTTGCGGTGGTCATCACGGTGCTGGGAGCCAAGGTGTGTGTGGGGGGGGGGGTGCGTGTGTGTGTGTGTGTGTGGTTGGCCGCGCGATGCTGGCAGTCGCGTGGCTCGTTCTCGCTTTGGTGATGACGGTGCTGGGAGCCAAGGTGTGTGTGTGTGTGTGCGTGGGTGTGGGTGTAGGTGTGTGCGCGTGCGCGTGTGTTCGTGTGTGTTGTTACTGTCTGTCCCTCTTTCACGCACGCGCACACACACACACACACACACACACGCATACCCTACCATCACAGGCAATCCACCACAAGGGCGACCGGCACGCCATCGGCACCGCGATCGGCTGCGCATGGGCGATGGTGCTCACGTCGATAGCGATGCTCGTGGTGCACGCGGTCCAGGCGGCGACGTGCTGCTGCTGCGCACCGTGCTGGCGTGTGGGCGGGCAGGTGGGCAACACACACACGCACGCACACATGCATACACACTAGACCTGAACTCACCGGACGCCTTATCGCTCTCTCTCTTTCTCTTGCTGTCTCTCTCTGTCTCTCTCTGTATCTATCGACTCTCAATCTTTCTGTGGGCGCTGTTGCTGCTGCGGCGGCGGCGGCGACGGCGACGTGTTGCTGCTGCGCACCGTGCTGACGTAAGGGCGGGCAGGTGTGTTCTCTGTGGGCCGCACACACAGGGCTCTGTCCCTCTTTCTCTCTCTCTGTCTCTCTGTCCATTGAATCTCAATTTTGCTGTGGGCTGCTGCTACGTGCTGCTGCTGCGCGCCGTGCTGGCGTGTGGGCGGGCAGGTGGGTGCTCTGTGGGCCGCACACACAGGTCTCTGTCTCTCTCCCTCTTTCTCCCTCTTTCTCTCTCTCTCTCTCTCTCTCTCTGTCTCTGTCTTTTGAATCTCAATTTCTCTGTTGGCTGCTGCTACGTGCTGCTGCTGCGCGCCGTGCTGGCGCGTGGGCGGGCAGGTGGGCAACACACACACACACACAACCAACCAACCAACCAAGCGTTACATGAGGCCGTCCGCATGCACCGGCAATGCCTGTACTACTAACAGCAGTACACCCTGGCAATTGTTACGAGGTCTGACCCGTGCACTGGGATGTCTTTCGAATAGCGGGTGACCGACCAGCGCCTGAATCGAGTGGATAGTATCCTTGGTTTGGGGGGGTCACACACACACACACACACACACACACACACACACGCATGCACACACATGCACATGCACACACACGAGACCTCAACTCGCCAGACGCCTCTCCCTCTCTCTCTCTCTCTCTCTCGATTCTCTCTCGACTCTCTGTCTCTCTCTCTCTCGACTCTCTCTCTCGACTCTCTCTCTCTCGACTCTCTCTCTCTCGACTCTCTCTCTCTCTCTCTCTCAACTCTCTCTCTCTCGACCCTCTGTGGGGTGCTTCTGCTGCTGCTCGCTCTGCACACACACACACACACACACACACACTGCTGTTGCTGCTGCTGATGCTGCTGCTGTTGCTGCAGAACCGCCCCTCCACCGCGATGTGGGCAGAGGTCCTGTGCCTCGCGTGGCTTTACCTGATGCACACACACACACACACACACACTGCTGCTGCTGCTGATGCTGCTGCTGCAGAACCGCCCCTCCACCGCGATGTGGGCAGAGGTGCTGTGCCTCGCGTGGCTTTTCCTCATGCACTCACACACACACACACACACTGCTGCTGCTGCTGTTGCTGCTGCTGCAGAACCGCCCCTCCACCGCGATGTGGGCAGAGGTGCTGTGCCTCGCGTGGCTCTTCCACATGCACTCACACACGCTCACACACACACACGCACGCACTCTGCTGCTGCGGCTGCTGCTGCAGAACCGCCCCGCAACCGCGATGTGGGCGGAGGTCCTGTGCCTCGCGTGGCTTTACCACATGCACTCGCGCACGCACGCACACACACACACGCACACACGCACTGCTGCTGCTGCTGCTGCTGCTGCTGCAGAACCGCCCCTCCACCGCGATGTGGGCAGAGGTCCTGTGCCTCGTGTGGCTCTACCACATGCACTCGCGCACACACACACACACTCTCTGCTGCTGCTGCTGTTGCTGCTGCTGCAGAACCGCCCCTCCACCGCGATGTGGGCAGAGGTCCTGTGCCTCGTGTGGCTCTACCACATGCACTCGCGCACACACACACACACTCTCTGCTGCTGCTGCTGTTGCTGCTGCTGCAGAACCGCCCCTCCACCGCGATGTGGGCAGAGGTCCTGTGCCTCGCGTGGCTTTACCACATGCTGACCGGCAAGCCGACGACGACGCAGTACCCCGCAGGTATGACTGGGTTGGCAGGCAGGCGGCTGGTGGTCACCGCCCCTCACAAGTAATTGTTAGGGCCAGAACTGGAATTGGGTCTAGGCGGTGGTACTACGACTTGAAGAAAAGTCTTCGCTGGAAAGCCGATGTAACTGTATCTGTATTGACTGGTTGTCTGCCATGTAGGAGTCCCAGGTGGAGGGTGGTCCTAGGCAGTTGCTAGACAGATCCTAGGCTTTTGTATATTCTTGCTTTGGCAACTGTATTGTGCCACGCGGGTCAGTACTACAGGCTCATCGGCAAGCCGACAACGACGCAGTACCCCGCAGGTGTGCTTCGACTGCTATCGGAAATGCCACTAGGGGAGGCCCAGCTAGGGGAGGCCTAGGGGAGGCCTAGGAGAGGCCTAGGAGAGGCCTGGGAGAGGTCTAGGAAAGGCCTGGGAGAGGCCTTGGTGAGGCCTAGGAGAGGCCTGGGGGGGGGCCTAGGAGAGGCCTCGGAGAGGCTTAGGAGAGGCCTGGGAGAGGCCTGGGAGAGGCCTAGGAGAGGCCTGGGAGAGGCCTAGGAGAGGCCTGGGAGAGGCCTAGGAGAGGCCTAGGAGAGCCGAGAAGAGGCTCAGGGAAGGCCTAAGAGAGGCCTAGGAGAGGCCTAGAACCCTCTCCGCAGGCTACGTCCCTATGCCGGGCGGGCCCACATCGTCACGACGCGCCTGGTGCGTGAGGCGGTGGTCCTGGACCAGCAGGCTCATGCACGAATGCAGAGCTCCTGTGGTAAACCAACATTTGCCCTTCGCTATCTCATCCGTTGGCTACTACGCTCCCGTGCCGGGCGGGCCCCACGGGCACTACGCGCCTAGCTAATGCGCGAGGCGGCAATACCTGAACCGCAAGGTCCATGCTCGGAATGCTGAGGAACCTACGTTAACATGAACAACAACAAAAATGCCCGGCCCCGTCCCCGCAGGCTACTACGCCCCCGTGCTGGGCGGGCCCCACATCAGCACCACTCGCCTGGCCAGTGCGCGAGGCGGCGGTCATTGGACCAGACGGATCCTGCTTGAAATACCACGCTCCTTGATGTATAAACTATTGCCCTGCCCTGTCCACAGGCTACTACGCCCCCGTGCCGGGCGGGCCCCACGGGCACTACGCGATGCCCGGTCAGCAGCAGCCGTACTGCCCGCCACACCCGCAGCACGTGCACCACCAGCACCAGCATCACGGTGGCGTTGCGCCGCCCGTAGCGCCGTACGCGTCAGAGCAGCAGGTGCGTGTGTGTGTGTGTGTGTCGGAGCAGCAGCAGCAGCAGTGTGTGTGTGTGTCGGCAGCACACTCGCACGCGCGTAGTACCAACCCCAGTTTAACAATGCCCCCAGCCCTACGGAACACACACATACACGCACACACACACATGCACAGTACCCTCCTCAGTACAGCAACGCCCCCCAGTCCTACGGAACGCACACACACACACACACACACACACATACACAGTACCCTCCCCAGTACAACGCTCCCCCCCAGTCCTACGGCATCGGCTCGATGTACGCACCCTTCGGCAACGGCATCGCCGTCGGCACTCCGGCAGGTGCGCTGCTTGTTTAATTTTGACTTTGTGGCGTTGACTTTGACTTTCTGGTGTTGACTTTGCGGCATCGGATCAGTGTACGCACCCTGCGGCAACGGCGTCGCCGTCGGCACTGCGGCAGGTGCGCTGTTTGTTCGACTTTGTGGCGTTGACTTTGACTTCCTGGCGTTGACTTTGACTGTTGTTCGCTGACTTTACGGCATCCGCTCCATCTACGCTCCCATCGGCTAAAAGGCATCGCTGGCACCCCGGCAGGTGTGCTGTTTGTTTGACTTTGACTTTCTGGCGTTGACTTTGACTTTCTGGCGTTGACTTTGCGGCATCGGCTCCATCTACGCGCCCTTCGGCAACGGCATCGCCGTTGGCACCCCGGCAGGTGCGCTGTTTGTTTGACTTTGACTTTCTGGCGTTGACTTCGACTGTGTACGTTGACTTTGCGGCATCGGCTCCATCTACGAAGGGGTCGGCAAATAACATCGCCGGCCCGAGAAATAACGTTAGTGTTATGTTATGTTGAAAAAAATAACAAAATAACATAACATTTGCATGTTATCTCACTGAAATCCTTTTTCCTTTTCCCTGAGACTGGTACAGTAATTCGCCGTGATGTCAGGGACCGTGCTGCCGGTATCCAATATTTATTCTGACTTTTTTCCCCAGAGTTTTGGGCCACATCCAGTTACATGACGCGCAGAACGCGTCAACGCGCGGCGTCAACACCCTCTCCTACGCTCCTTCTACCCCCCTTCCCCCATCTGCATGTTGCTCGTCCTCCTCCCCTCCCTCCCCCCCTCCTCCTTTGCGTCCGAGTCCAATGCCTCGCCCTCCGAGTCCACCACCTCAGGCAGCTTGCGAGGGCACTTGCGATTGGGGAGCGCGCGCCCCGCGCCGCTGCCCCCCCGCCGCCGCCGTGACCCCCACACTGCTGCCCCTGGCCCCCGTGTCCCCCCACGCCGCTGCCCCCAGTCGCCGCCGCAGCCTCAGCCGCTGCCTTTGTGGAGTGGCCCTGCGGCCGGCCGCCGTCGAGGCCGCGGCCGCCTTGCCGCGCGTGCCTCTGCCGCCGACGTCCCCGGGCGGGGGGGGGGGTTGAGGCCAGCGTCCGTCCCTCCCACTCGCCGCGGTGCTGAGTGGGGTCAGGCACGATGTGCGGGTAGTGCCGCCACACCTTGTAGTCATATCAGTCCCTGTGCTGATGCTTGACACCTTGATGTGCGCTGTCTGTGGGCGCCCGCCCGGTGGCACACCCTCCTCTACTAGTGCACCATCTATTCCTCCTCCTCCTTCTCTCACTGCCCCCCTTCCTTCTCTGCACCCAACTCCCCCGCCTCCCCTTCCTACTCCAAGCTAGCAACATGGTGCCGAGGCTGCTGGAGGAGTTCATCGGGGGGATTTTTCCTCCACAAGTTCAACTGCACACCACGATGTGTAAAACTTAAGCGAAAAAACAGAATCTAATGCCATTGTGTGCCTCTTTTCAAGGGCTTTCCAGAGTGCTCAACCCCGTCGAAATCCATTGAATCTATCATTTTTTGCAGTAACAGTAACACGGGGTTTCCAGCTTAGCAGGCTACTCTTCTACTAGAGACACCCGCCGATACTCCAGCACACTTGAGTACTAGAGTACCGCCGGCTCCCGGCCGATAGACTACCGCTCCCGCCGGCTAGACTACCCCAAACAGCGGTCTCTGAGAGACATGTCTGGCAAGGAGCATATAGCAGAGGACCTTCCTCAGGGTCACAGTAGTGGCCTTGTGGCCAGTCAAGCCGGCAGAGCCGACTGGCGCTGACTGGAACGGTCCCCGCCTGGCAGTGCATGGCTGTCCAGCTCTCGTTTGCATGGGGCTCAGCCGGCGCCCCATGCCTCATGCATGGCCAGGTCCCACCCTCCAGGGGTGCATGGACGACAGAGTTGTCATGGAGGCTGCCTGAAGACCTTCCAACGCCAGTCACCGGCAGACAAGCGACCCCGAGGATAAGCGCGGTGACGAACGCTGCGATTGGTGAAGCGGATTTACTGTGTTGCCTCGGCGGTCGCCACCGCTGAAGCCGTGATGGTAGCCCGCCTCCACGCGGCACGGAGATCCTCGTCACCAGCAGCGCCGCATTGCTGGGTCCAGGGCTCAGCGACGAGAACGCGCCTCCGTTAATCGAGCCCCATTTTTTGCATTTTCAGTGAAATTTTCCCAATAACAAGTCCTCGCCGCTCGAAACGTTATTTGTTATGTTATTTGTTATTTGTTATCACAACAAATAACATGTTATGCCGACCCTTACATCTACGCGCCCTTTCGGCAACGGCGTCGCTGTCGGCAACCCGGCATGTGCGCTGTTTGTTTGACTTTTGGCGTTGACTTTGACTTTGTGGCGTTGACTTTGCGGCATCCGCTCCATCTACGCTCCCTTCGGCAAAACGGCATCGCTGGCACCCCGGCAGGTGCGCTGTTTGTTTGACTGCGACTTTCTGGC
Organism: Chlamydomonas sp. UWO 241; assembly: GCA_016618255.1. Classification (NCBI taxonomy): domain Eukaryota; kingdom Viridiplantae; phylum Chlorophyta; class Chlorophyceae; order Chlamydomonadales; family Chlamydomonadaceae; genus Chlamydomonas; species Chlamydomonas priscui. The sequence continues at coordinate 41,066 of VFSX01000069.1, forward strand.
CTTGATTTTGACCCCCCCACACACACACATGCACACACCGACAGGATACTACCTCGGCCAGGAGCAGCAGCAGTACCCCAACATCAGCTCGGGCGCGGGCCCCTCGTCAGGCGGCCCCGGTGGCCTGTACCCCCCGATCGGCGGCGGCTCCTCCGCTCCTCCACCGTTTAAGCCGCGCAAGGGAGGAGATGACGAGCCGAGCGCGCCCCCGCCGCCCCCTGGCGGCATGTGATCCCGGCGCTGTCCGGGTTTTACAGACGTTCAACGTATGCGCCGCGAGGACCCAGGGGCGCGAGTTAAGTCCTAGACTGCACGGGGGGGGGGGGGGGGGGGCTCTGCGAGGAGAGCCTGCAAGGTCACGCAGCGCGCCTGCCTACCGCAGGCGCAGGCGCGGGCGCTGTCCGCATTCCGCATCGGGGGGGCCGCGCCGAGGGCGCGCCCGCTGTCTGCGAATGTCGGTGTTTACAGTGTTTACATGTACGCGTCCGGAGGACCCAGGGGCGCGAGTTGAGGCCTAGACGACACGTGTAGGGGGGCTGTACTAGGAGAGCCCGCGAGACCACGCGGCGCGCCAGTCTACCAGGGGCGCAGACGCGGGCGTTGTCCGCATTCCGCATCGGGGGGACTGAGCCGAGCGCGCGCCCGCCCTCCGTTTTGTGAAAGTCGCTGTGCCCAGTTGCCAGGGCGCACGATTCGCCAACGCAGAAACCTTGAGTCGGGTGCTATCGGTCTGCCCCTGGGGCATAGCGTGATCCTGATCGTCTGCGGGCGGGGGCCAATTCACATCATGGCGTGCGGGTGTGTGGGTGCTGGCTGCTGCTGCTGTACATGCGCCACCTCCCATCACCAACGCAGGCGGCACAGATATGTAACCACGCGCATGCTTGGGCGACAGGTGACACCGCCCGCCGTCTGTCGAAGCTACATTTTTGATGGTAGTTTGGGGGTTCATGGCCAGGTCTCGTCTCTTTACCAGTTCTCTACTTGTTATGTGCACAGCCTCGCTGCAGCTCTGTCCCAGCCCAGCCCAACCCAGCTTGGTGGCACTGCCCAGTCCCTGGACCAGCCTGGACCCGTCTGGACCCGTTTGAACCAGTCTGGCAGGGGTCATACCTGGAGTGCCACCAACATCGCTTGCGGCCATTGGCTGCCGAGTCATGGCATCATCTCGGTTGTGTTCTCCCCAAACCTCGCGGTGCTGTCCTCCAACCCATGGTGGCTCACTGATCGGCACTGCCACTGATTCACAACCTTGATCTTTACTGGAGCAGCTGTCACGGAGTGTACGCTCATCTATGTGCACACCCAGGCCCACGCAGAAGCCAAACGGAGCGAATACAAGTAACAAGTAACACGGGGTTTCCAGCTAAGCAGGCTGCTCTTCTACTTGAGACACCCGCCGATACTCCAGCACACTTAAGTACTAGAGTACCGCCGGCTCCCGGCCGATAGACAACCGCTCCCGCAGGCTAGACTACCCCAAACAGCGGTCTCTGAGAGACATGTCTGGCAAGGAGCATATAGGAGAGGACCTTCCTCAGGGTCACAGTAGTGGCCTTGTGGCCAGTCAAGCCGGCAGAGCCGACTGGCGCTGACTGGAACGGTCCCCGCCTGGCAGTGCATGGCTGTCCAGCTCTCGTTTGCATGGGGCCCAGCCGGCGCCAAGTGGCCATGCCTCATGCATGGCCACGTCCTACCCTCCAGGGGGGCATGGCAAACGGAGCGAATAATATCAGTAGAGACAACGAATAGACTCGACATCTGGATTGGGTATTTTGATTCATGACTCGGATTCAGGATCTTGATCACAGGGCTGTAGGAGGGCCAGGGGCTTGTGAGGAGCCGGATCTTTGTCAGCACACACATCAAGCAAGCGAGCGAGGCACTCGCATCCGCTGACGGTGGTGGACTCCAGTCACTGAGTGCCAACCAAGCAACCGCTACTCCAGTGCTAAACCACAAGGCGTGCTAACCCCCAAGCCGAGAGCGAGCAGAAAGCACACAATAACAAGGGTCCCCAAGTCCCTGCGGGTTCCAGCGGAACACGCCCTCAGGGCCCCTGAGCAGCGAGCGGCATTCATGCAGCCCACTTACTGTAACAGAGTGCCATGATGGCACAACCCAGCTGCCACACTGTGACATCGCATCTCAGCCAGTCGCACGGCCGAGGATGGTCGACGGTTGTTGCAGGCGCTGCGGTAACAGTGTGACAGCTGGTATGTGCCATGCTGGTAGTGAGTACACTTACTCAGCCGGCAGCGTGAACGTGGCAGACTCCATCGTCACCGACGCGATGCGCGCGAGCACGCGGCCGTCGACGGCCGCGCCCGTCTGCGATGTGATGCTCTGGTCGGCCATCATGGTGCCCTTCAGGACGGTGTCCTTCTCGAGGTTGCCCGACGTGCCGATCTGCCAGAAGACGTTCTTGGCCTGGGCCTTGCCAGCGAGCGTGATGTGCATTCCCTTGGTCATGCTGAAGGTCTCGGTCATCTGGAAGATGAAGACGGCGTCCTTGTCGCCCTCAGCGTCCAGGGTGAGGTCGGCGCCGGTGATTTCCATGCCGGAGGTCGACTTGTAGAGGCCGGCGTAGATCGTCTGGTCGCCGATGTTGCCAATCTTTGCGGTGGCGCAGTTGACCGGGCGGCCAGCGGCGTTGTTCTGCGTGTGCGTGTGTGTGGGTGTGTTAACATGTGTGTTTGTGTGTTTGTGTGCGTGTGTGTGATCGTCTGGTCGCCGATGTTGCCAATCTTAGAGGTGGCGCAGTTCACCGGGCGGCCAGCGGCGTTATTCTGCACGTGTGTGTGTGTGTGTGTGTGCGTGTTGGGGTGAGTGCGTGTGCGTGTGCCTGTGTGTGTGTGTGTGTGTGCGTGCGTGTTTGTGCGTGCATGTGCCGCAGCCTCCGCCCCCTCCCCCTTGCCCGCGCCCCCTCCGCCACTCACGTAGGCGGTGGTCAAGTCGCCGATGGCAATTCCGGCAGTCGCATCAGCCCTGTGGATGGCGCCGTTGACCACTGACGCAGCCACATCATCAGCGAAGCCCGTCACGGATGCGGTCGGGTAGGTGCCGATGTCGCCGGTAATCGTGGTGGGTGCCCCGGTCTCGCTAGACGACGTAACGCCGGCACCAGCGAGCACGACGAAAGAAGCCGCGGACCTGCAGTTTGGGGTTGGACGGCGAGGAGGGGCGGAGACTCAGCGGGGGGTAGATGGAGAGGGCACGCATGCACTCACGCACGCACGCTCGCACACGCACGCACGCACGCACGCACGCACACACGCTTGCACATGCACACACTCATGCATGCACACACGCACGCACGCTCCCCCTCCCCCCCCCACACACGCAGTCAACGGACCTGAGCTTGACTGCGTGCTGCACGCACGCGTTGACCTTGCCGGTGCAGTTTTGGGCCTCGGTGGCGCACGAGTAGATGACGCCCGTCTTGAGCGCGGCCGGCTGCTCGCACGCAAAGTCCATGTTGTGGTCGGTGTCGGTGTTGGTCGCCGTCTGGTTGAGCGTCTGCCTGCACCAGAGCTGGGCGCCGGCGCAGTGCAGCATGGTAGGGCACTCGTCGTTGCCGTCAAACTGTGGGTTGCCGGCCTGCTCGGGGGGCGCGACGGTGCCCGTGCAGTTCCGCGTCTCCGTGGCGCATCCAAACTCGGCCACGGTGCTCCCCGAGGTGCACGTGAAGTGGTCGTCGACGCCGGTCGCGCCGCACCAAGCCTTGGCTTCAGTGCAGGTGGCTGGCGTGCCGAGGCAGGTGTCGGAGGAGAAGACGGGGGCGTTGAGGTCGAGCGGGCAGTCGCGCAGCGGGGAGTCCGCCCAGCAGGGCTGTTGCGCCGCAGCAGTGGACACCATCAGCAGCAGCGCGAGCGCCGCAGCGGCAGCCGTGGAGCGCGTCATGGTCTTGGGAGGGGGGAGCAGGTGGAGGGCCTGCGGGGAGGCAGCGGGGTGGGGGGTGAGGGGCAGGTGATGATGTTTGTTTACAATCCACTTCTGGCGGTCACACGTACGGTTCCAAAGCACCAGTGGGACTTAGAGAAGCAAGGCTCAAGGCCCACAAAAGGTCAAGCTACAAGTAGCCCGCGGTAACGCCATCCACACTTGGTGGCGGGCGCCAAGCAAGCAGCACCACTGTGCAGGCTGCACACCCGGCCCCTCCAATGGCCAGAGGGCGGAACCAAGGTATAAAACCATGAAGGGACCAAAAAGCCCTCCCCCAGACCACCGGAAGCGGGGCTAGTAGCACACCCGCCGCAGCACTCTACTCAGCGAACACACCGCACCCGCCACCGCACGCGTGTGGCGCCACCTCCCCTTCAAAAACACCCCCAGAGGGGATGCCATCTAGCAAGCAGGTGCAGCCACCCGCGCGCCGTCAACCACGAGGAGCGCGCGGTGGAACTGCACCCGCTTCCCCGCAGCCTTGGCGGCGAGGAACGCGGGCCACAGCGCCTGGTGCCGCGCCTCCTCACGGTCACTGAGGACATCGAAAACCGCAACCGACGGGCCCAAGCCGCACAGGCAGCAGCGGTTGCGCACGACCGCGTCGGCCACGGCGTCAGACTCCACGGCGAAGAGCACACGCAGCATGTCGCCCCGGCGCGGCTCGACACCGATGCCCCCGACGGCATGCTTGGCGTTGAGGAACGACGCGGACACGACGCCACCACCAACCGGCGCATACACCGAGCCACGGAGTTGGTGCAAGTAGCGCACGAGACCCGAATCCAGGCAGACAGGCAGGCTGACGCCGCTCTTGACGGCCGCAGTGACCTGCTCAGCCGCCTTCGCCGCCTCCTCCTCCCCAGGGTAGCAACCTACCATCCCTGGGTAGCCATCGCACGCGACGAGGTCGTTTGCGGCTGCCACCGGGAGGGACAACACGAAACTGCGGCGCAGCAACGCGTCGCCCACACGCGCGGGCAACCCCCCCCGGCGGGAGGGGCCGCGCGCAGATGCGGCACGCGCGGCGCCCGCCGCCGCAGGCCGCCCCGTCGTCGGCTCCCCCCCCCCCGACGCCACCGGGGCGGCAGCAGCAGCTGGCCGGGCAGGCTGAGCAGCCTTGGCAGCAGGCGCAGCGCGGGGCGCCGCACTGTGGGCCGCATGGCCAACCCGCGCGGGGGCGGGCTCTGCATGCGGCATCTGCATGGGCGCCCCAGGGACGCAGCTCACCAGGAGGCTCACCACATCCACCAGGGACGCAATCTGTTGCGCCTGCGCCTGCACCACCTTGAGCACCCCCGCGAGGGCACCGCTGCTGTGGCCGGCGTCGGCAATCTGTGTCGCGCCCACATGCGTCGGCGCATTCTGTGGCTGGGCGCGCGCCCTCGCCTCCCTGTCCAGCAGCCCCCCTATCAGGCGTCTGATGTCTGCCTGCCCCGCGCTGAGGGCGCGGAGGGCGTCTGTGGTGTCGGCCGAGGCCGAAATGTGGTTGCTGGCGTCGCCATGCAGGTGTTGCGCAGCCTCCGCGTATGTGGCTGCCCCCCGCGCCCCATGGAGCGCCGAAAGCTGTGTCTGTGTCGCATCCACGCACGCGCGGTGGCGTGGCGGGGAGTCTGAGCCGGGGGAGCCGCTGCTCACCGGTAATTCTGTGGTGGTGGCCGCGCGGGCGACGAGCATGCCGGCGGCCGCACTGTGTTTGCGCGCCTTAGAGCGCGTCATGAGTCATCACTCTGGTGATGGATCCTGGATCTCTGCGTTGGCCCCACTACACCCGCACCCCAAAGTAGGAAGCCAGCAGGTGACAGGGCCGTGCTGGCTGGGGAGGATGTAGCGGGCCCCGCGTGGATGCAGCGCGGGCCAGATTTGCAACAGACCCTAAATTTGCGTCAGCCTCTAGATTTGCATATCTACTTGCTCGGCAATCCCGCAAGCCAGTTTTCAGAGGCTTTCACGCGCGTTCATGTTTTGCACGGCCTGGAAGAGGCTGGGAGGAGCCCGCCCGCGCGTGGCTCATAGTAGTGGGACCACGCGTGTCCACTCGTGTGACCCCCCCGGCCTGCTTCTCTATCGCCCAGGGGCGACGACGATGACCCCGCGCAAGTGCACCCGGGGCCACCCGCGGCCTGAACGCCGTCACGCACCCCATGACCCAGGGCACCTCAGGCGTTATCCAAACCGCCTCAGGTGCCACCCCGACCGCCTCAGGCACCCACCACCGCCTGAGGCGCACCCCGGACCGTCTCAGGCATTATGACCGCAGTCCATGGCGCGGATCAGACCTTGGGATTTGGGTAGGGCAGGCACGTGCTAGGTAGCTAGTAGGTGCGCTCGCAACGCAGCTCCCTCACCCACATTGCAGACTGTTGCCATATGTCTAGGCGCGCTCGCGCGCGCCGCCCGGGTCCCACCACGCGAGCTGGCCCTGCAGGAGACGCATACTGAACTGGACACACAAATGCATTTTTACACACGGATGCAACATCGACCACCACGCGCAACGTCGCGGTAGGTGACCCAGGACGGCAACGCGGCCAACCTAGGATGGCAACGCCGTCGTCCTAGCTGACCTACGACAGTTACGAACTGTTACGACAGGCACCCCAAGTGTGGGCCTTCGTACTTGTTCATACTGTCCACGCCACGATCTTCACCACGAGGCACGGCCTGTGCGGGTTTTACAGGTTTTACACGCACGCGCCCGGAGGACCCCGGGGGCGTGATTTAAGGCCTAGACTACACGTCCAAAGGAGCTCTACTAAGAGAGCCAGCAAGGCCACGCAGCGCGCCAGCCTACCAGGACGGCCTGTGCGGCTGATCGTCACTCATCATGTACGACTGATCGTCGTCACATCAGCAACATCCATCATTCTCATCATCCCCTGGTAGAGTGAGTAGTGTTAAAAACCACTGCCGGCGGTCACAATCAGTTTCAAAGTTCCAGCGGGACTATCAGACAGCAGGCACAAGGCCCACCAAAAGGTCAAGCTACAAAAGTAGCCCACAGTAGCGCCACCCACACTAGGTGGTGGGCGCCAAGCAAGCAGCACCGCAAGCCAGGCACCACACTCAGCCCTGGTAGGCTGGCGCGCTGCGTGGCCTTGCGGGCTCTACAAGTAGAGTTCCCCTAGACGTGTAGTCTAGGCCTGAACTCACGCCCCGGGGTCCTCCGGGCACGTACATGTAAAGACTGTAAAAACATTCTCATCATCACGTGCGCCTGCTGCCCGGGTTTGCGTCCAGCCGTATGAAGCGCCCCAGCACGCACGCGTTGTCGAGCTCTGTGGCCGCACGCGCCTTTGCGTGCTCGTCCTCCATGACCACGAGCGCAATGCCCTTCGGGCGGCCAGCTGCGTCGACGGGGATGCGCACCTGGTGTGTGTGTGTGTGTGTGTGTTGGGTAGAGGCACACGTGCGCGCGCAGCGGCGGTGGTGTGCGCGTGGGGGGCATCTGTGGCCCTTCGGGCGACACGCCGCGTGGACGGGGATGCGCAACTGTGTGTGCGTGTGTGTGTGTGTGTGTGTGTGTATCTGTGTGTGTGTGCGCGCGTGTGTGTGTGTGTGTCCGTGTGTGTGTGTGTGTGTGAGTGTGTGTGTGTGTGTGTGTGTGTGCACGTGCGTGTGTGTGTGCGTGTGTGTTGGGCAGAGGCACACGTGCGCGCGCAGCGGCGGTGGTGTGCGCGTGGGGGGCGTCTGTGCGCGTGCTGCACACGTGAGCGTGGAGGGGGCGAGCGGCAAACACCAACACAGTCGCCCCCCCACCCCCTGCACTACCACAGCCCCATCGTCTGATCCGCGCAAGTGGATGCGGTCATAACGCCTGAGGCGGTCGGGGTTGCGCCTCAGGCGGTGGTCGGCGCCTTAGGCGGTCGGGGCGGCGCCTGGGGCGATCAGGGGTGCGCCTGAGGCGCCGCCTGAGGCGGTCGGCGCGCCTGAGGCGCCGCCTGACCCGCGCAAGTAAATGCCGCCGCCTGACGCGCTGCCTCAGGCGTTGAGAATGTGGTAGGGCTGATGATGATGATGATGATGATGATGGATTTTTCAGTCGTGTGTGACGCACCTACAGGCAGCGTATTCGACCTTGCTCGGCGTACAACGCCCGAGCGCTACAGACGGGTGGCTGGCTACTGGTGGTTGGGGGCTAGTGGGTAGGGGCTGGACCTAGGTTGCGGATTGGCCAACGGCAAATACTGGCGCTCTCACCGCCATACATAGTTTGTGTGCCTGTCTGGAAGCATGCGTGCGTGCGTCCCATGCGTGTCTAGACATCAACAGTAACAGTAACAGTAACAACGGCTTTCCAGCGAAGACTAGCTTCTAATCCTGGTACCACCGCCCAGACCCAAGTCCAGTTCTGGCCCTTACACCTACTTGTGAGGGGCGGTCGACACCAGCCGGCTGCCTGCCAACGCGTAGCCCTAGAGCAAAAAATATAGCTATTAATGTCTAGACAGTCAGCAGCAAGCTTCGCATGCCAGTGTTTCCGGTACCCCACCCGCAACGCAAATCTGCAACAGCGGGTTGAGATTGGCCGATTTGGGCTCGCGCCGCGTGTCAAAATTGCGAGAATTTTGATGGATCAATCAGTTGGCGCATCGATCAATCATCAGTTGAGGCAGCACCAGCCAGTTGGCGCACCTGAAGCACTCGCCCGCATGCACTGAACGCGTCCATCAGAGCGGCGCGCGTGTCGCGCTCTAGTACCGCTGAGTCCAGGCCCTGCGCACGTGCGTGTGTGTGTGTGTGTGTGTGTGTGGTGACCACTGCATCATGGCAGGATGGTAGGCATGGCAGGTAGGTAGATGCGTTGGAGTGTGTACGCGCCGGCGTGGTTGCGTGCGTGCAGGGCCCGCGAAGGGGGCAGGGGGAGGCCCTTCCACATCCCCAACGCCTCAGGCGCAGTGATTTCCCTGCGAGCCGTATACCGCTCCGAGCCGGATTTCCCATTTCCTAGAAAACCACCCACACTTGCTGGGTGAGGGCGTGGAGCGATGCGTTGGAAAGCTCTTGCCAAGAGCAGCACAACGGCATGCATTGCATGAATACCCGCTGTGTATTGTGCCTGGTATGAGCGGTCAAAGTTGCTGGAGCCGGCAAAAAACTAATTACTAAAATCCTTCCCAGGGACCACTGCTCAGGCGGAGCCTTCACTCAAACGGATCAGGCGGCAACTCAGGCGCTCTGAGACCGCCTGAGGCGCACCCCCGACCGCCTGAGGCGCCACCCCGACCGCCTGAGGCGCCCAACACCGCCTGAGGCGCCCAACACCGCCTGAGGCGCACCTCGGCCGCGTCTGGCGTCATGACCGCCTGCACTTGCGTGCCTCAGGAGTTGGGATTGTGGAAGGGAGGCAGGTGGTGGGGGGGGGGGGGGGTACCAGTGTTCCCGTTGTCCAAACCGCAACCTGGAAACCTGCAACAGCGGGTTGAGATTGGCAGATTCGGGCTGGCGCCGCGGGTTGCAATCGCGTGAAGTAAGACCCGAAAAGTGTGAAATTCACATTTTCACACCCTTGTCGCACAAAACGACTCCGACTGGTTGAGAATGGGGAGTGAGCCGTGAGGCCTGGGTTGAGCCACCATTCCCCCAAGATCCTAAGCGGAACCACTGGGAGGTACTTCCAGCGGGCAATGCGCTCGATTGCATCATGCGCGCGGCACAGTGTTTCCGGTAGCCACCCTGCTCTCCGCAAAAGTGCATTTGCAAGGTGAGATTTGCTAATTCGGGCCGGCGCTGCGGGGAGAGACTGCGCGAATTTCGACCCGAAAAGTTGATGCCCACACTTTTACGCAAAAACAAAAAAAATGCCTCCGGCGAGCAGAGATTCAGGAAGTAGGCAAGAGGCCGGGGGGGGGAGGGGGGGGCACGATCATTTTCCCAAGATCCTTCGCGGAACCACTGGTACGGTAGCCACACGGTGTCGCACCTTCACGAACAGCGTCGTGCTGTCCTCGCCGAGGCGCTGCCGCCACTGCGGACGCCCGCCGACACCGCCGCTGGCTTCGCTGCCGACGCCGCCGCTGCTCGCTGTTTCGCCGCTGATGCCGCCGCCGCCGCCGCTGGTGCTGGTGCTGCTGCCGCCGCTGTTGACGTCGTTGACACCGCCGACGCCGCCCCTGCTCGCTGCTTCGCTGCCGCCGCCGTCGACGCCGTCGCCGCCGCCGCTGCTGCTGCTGCCACCGCCATCGCTGCCGCCGCTGGTGCTGCTGCTGTCGATGCTGCCACTGCTGTTTACGCCGACACTGCCGGTCTCGCTGCCTCTCGCGCCGCTGCCACCGCCGCTGCTGCCGCCGCGCTCGGCTGGCGACTTCGTGCCCTCGCCCGGGCCTACTCCTGGTGCTGCTGGTGCTGCTGGTGCTGCCGGTGCTGCCGGTGCTGCTGGTGCTCCTGGTGCTGCTGGTGCTGTTGGTGCGCCTGGTGCTGCTGGTGCTGCTGCTGACGCGCCAGACGGAGCCGAGGGGGAGGCGGGGGGCGGGAGCGGCTCGGGGCGGCCCTCGGTGCCGCGCGTCTGCCGCGCTTGCTGCTGCTGCTGTTGCTGCCGTCCCGTTTTCCCGATCCTCTCGCGCGGTATCCGGGACCCCAGCGCCGCCCAACCGCCGGCCAGCCCCGCCGCAGCAGACGGCGGAAGCAGCTCCCCGAAGTCAAATCCGTACTCGCGCTCATCGTTGGTCCGCACCGCCGTGGGTGTGGACGGCGGCACGGGTGTGGAAGGCGGTGCGGGTGTGGACGGCGGCGCGGGTATGGGCGGCGCCGCGCCCGCATCAATGTTGTTACCCCACTCGGCGTGGGTATCCTCCGTTTCTGCGTAGGAGAGAGGGGGCTGCGGTGCGCTGTTGGTGTGGTCCGCGGCAGGCAGGGCCGCCGCTGCTTCTTCTGTACCAGCACGCGCGTTTGGTCCTGTTGGTGCCGTCTCTGCCTCTGTCGGCAGCGCCTCGGCGGCGGTCGGCCTGCCGACGTGCTCAACGAAGGATGCCTCCCCTGTTGCCTGCGCTTTTTCTGCATCTGCTTCTGCTTCTGCCACTTCTGCTGCTGCCTCTGCTGCTGCGTCGCCTGGCGCCTGCGATGCCGCTGCCTCTCCTGTCGCCCGCAACGCCTCAGCAGCTGCCCCATCAGCTAGCTCCTGAGCTTCTGGTTCAGCCCGTGCCGCCTCGGGCTCTGGAGAGCCGGCGGTCACAGGCTGCTCGGGTGCCGTCAGCTGCTGCGGCGGCTCGGGTGCCGTCAGCTGCGGCGGCGGCTTCGCCCACCGCCGCCGCAGGTACCCGCCTCCTTTGGGAGTTGCTCGACATGCAGTGCCGGCCCTGCTGCTGCTGCTGCTGCTGCTGCACCGACAGCTGGGTGTTGTGCTTGTGCTGCATGGCTGCGTGTCGCATGTGCATGGGCGAGACAACGCCCATGCATGCGCTGATGATGGCCCTGCAGTGGAACCTGGACGGCAGCTACGCTTCGACAAGAAGGATGACGAAGACGGCAGAAACGCGGCTGCAGCGTACGCGCAGCGCGGGGCTCGCTGGCCCAGCATGTGCGTGCCACTAGTTAGCGTCGCAGCTCCCTCCGCTCAGCGCGATCCTTGGCACCTGCCCTGTCTGGCTCTCTCTCTATATATCTATCTTTCTAAGCACGCAAAAGGCAGGGTCGATTCACACCGCCACACCAGCAAATGCATGCTGCGCAGGAGTCGGTGGTCAGTGATCAGACGAATAATGGCGATATTGGGTTTAAACTACAACACCAACGGCTGGAATCACTGCAGCTCCTCCACCGTGGTGTGGTGTGCCTCTACTACTTATACTGCCTGGAAGACCTGCGACTCTCTAGGTCGTGGCGAGCCGCCGGGGGCCGTGCTCACGCCAGGTGCACCAGCACCACGCCTTCGTTGCCCGGCTCCACGTTGTGCTTCAGCGATTCTGCCCTCAGGAACTCAATCACGGCGTTCTTGATCAGGGGCACGTTGTTGACCGAGTGCCGCCCAGCGCCGGTGATCACCTGTGCACAGCACACAGCATACGCATGCACAGCCAGTCAGGTTCTTGCATCCCAAGCACTCACGCGGAAGAGAGGAGTAGAGTGGCATCAGCATCACCATCAATGGGCACCCACCCGGAGCACCATCCCCTCTGGGTTCTGCAGCGACGCCAGCGTGCGCAGTGTGCGGCGCAGCATGCCCAGTGCCTCGTCGACAAACATGTGGTGCAGGTCCATCACGTACTGGTTGCGGATCGCGGTGTTGCTCGCGCGGTACGCCTGTGGGTGTTGCAGCGGAGCGCACATGTGGGTGTTGCAGGGAGGACGCTGCTTGTGGGTGTTGCGGCGGATCGCGATGTTGACACCCCCCCCCCCCCGCCCTTCTCCCCGATCACACCCGCCCTGCCTTACCGCATCGTTTGCGATGCCTCGCTGCTGCTTCGCAAGCGCCCCCATCTCCCGCCCCTTCCGGCTGTACTCAGCAGCCAGGCGCCCGTCACTGCCGCTGTACGCAGCAGCTGCATACTGGAAGTACACGTTGCGCGCGTCGTAGTACACCTGGTGTGGTGGGGCGGTACAGTGTGAAGGTGCATACGGATGTGAGGCGCGTGTGTGCCCTCTACACGCGCACACACACAAAGAGAGAAAGAGAGAGACAGAGAAAGAGAGAGACAGACCGAGAGAGGGGGAGTGTGCGAGAATGACAGAGAGCGCGCGACTGATCAAGTGAGCGAGAGATGGGGACACACACACCTGCGCAACACGGCGTGCACGCTCGCTCTCCGCCCTCGCCGCTGCCGACACGTGCTCACTGCCCGGGGCCCCGTATGCGCGCGCGCAGTCCCTGGGGCCACCGCCACTCGCGCCAGCCCCGCGCCTGGCGTGGCCGCCATGCGCGCCCGCGGGCACACGCTCGCGGTGGTGGTGGTGGCTGGCGTGCGCGTGCGGGCGGTGGGGCGACGGGCGCGCCGCCGCCGCCGCAGCGGCCGCCGCGCGGAGCTGCGCGCCGCTCGGAGCGGGGCCACCGGCGTCGCCTCCGCTGCTTGCGAGCTGGTTGGAGTACGACGCGGCGCCCGGCACGGACGCGTCCGTGGCCGGAGGCGCGACCCCGGGGGTCGAGAGGAAGAGCGACACAGGAACCGCAACGCCGCGCGGCCGGGCGGCACGGCCGCCACTGCCGGACGCAGCAACAGCAGCGGCGGCAGCAGCGGCGACTGCTGCGTCTCCGTCGCCGCCGCCGAGCACCTGCGCGCGCATGCGTGTGCGTCCGTGTGTGTGTGTGCGTGGGTGTCTTGGAAGCTGGTGTCACACACACACACACATACACACACACACACACACACACACGCGCACACACACACGCGCACACACACACACATACACGCACACGCACGCACACACACACACCTGCTCCAGGATGTAGCGCGCAGTCGCGGCCACGTCAGCCCCACACTGCCGCAGGAGGTATGAAGCCAGGTGTGGATCGAGGCCCTGGAAGCTGGACAGAAGCTGCTGCACTTTTGCCTCCCGCTCCGCGCGCGCAGCCGCACCTGCAGTTGTTTTCAGGGTTTCTTTTTTTTGGTTACACAATTCATGCCGATTACAGGTGGAGGGGAGTGGTGAGGCAGAACAAAAAAACAGCAGTGATTCCGCCGCAAGCCGTACGCCACACGTGGCCGGATTTCCAATTTACCAGAAAACCACCCCACACTTTGTGGCAGAGGGTGTGGAGGGGTGCGTTGGAAAGTTATCGCACCCCTGGTCGCCTGAGGCGCCGCCTCAGGCGCCGCCTGAGGCGTCATCCCAACCGCCTCAGGCGCCACCCGACCGCCATAGGCGCCCACCACCGCCTGAGGTGCACCCCCGACCGCCGCGGGCATAATGACCGCATTCATTTGCGCGGATCAGACGATGGGGCTGTGGTAGGGCTGCCGCAATCCACCCAACTGTGCGCGCGCAGCAGGAGCACAGGCTAGAAGAAAATCAGGCAGGCGCAACCCACCGGGGGACAGCTCGCCAGAATGCTGCTCGGGGCTCGTTGGAGGTGACATGTCTGACACGCTGCCGGCACCCCCCGCCGCGACCATAGCAATTGCACGCGCGCGCGCAGCAGGAGCGCAGGCTAGGAGAACAGCAGGCAGGCGCGACCCACCGGGGGACGGCTCGCCGGGCTGCTGCTCGGAGGAGCTCGCCAGAGGTGGCAGCGCCGCGCGTCTGCGACCGCCCCCCGCCGCGTCCCAACCGGCACTGCCGCCGCCGCTGGCGTCCTCATCGTCTGTGTCGCTTCCGCTGCTGCTGCTGCTTCCGCTGTCGTCATCGTCGTCGGAGAACAGAGAAACGACGACGGCCTGCGTGTGCGTACGCGTGTGCGTGTGTGTGAACTCCCTCCCTCCCTCTTTTCCCCGCCGTCGCTTCCCCTCCCTCTCTTCGTCTTCCTTCCTTCCCTCCATCCCTCTCTTCCCCTCCCTCCCACCCTCTTTCTCTTCTCCTCTCCTCCCTCTAATCCCCTTCCTCCATCCCTCTCTTCCCCTCCCTCCCTCCCTCCCTCCCTCCCTCTTTCTCTTCTCTTATCCTCCCTCTCTTCCGATCCTCACTCCCTCCTCCTTCCTCCTTCCCCTCCCTCCTTTCCCTCCCTCTCTTCACCTCCTCCCTCCCTCCCTCCTCCTCCCGCCCTCCTCCTTCCCTCCTTACCCCTCCCTCCCTTTCCTCCCTCTCTTCACCTCCTCCCGCCCTCCCTCCTTCCCTCCTTACCCTCCCTCCCTTTCCCTCCCTCTCTTCACCTCCTCCCTCCTCCCTTTCCCTCCTCTCTTCCCCTCCCTCCCTCCCTCCTCCCTCTTTTCCCCTCCTCTCCTCTCCTCCCCTCCCTGTGTTCCCCTTCCTCTGTTCCCCTCCTCCCTCCCTCCCCTCCCTCCCCTCCCCCTCCCCCTCCCCTCCCTCCCTCCGCCCTCCCCACCTCCCTCCCTCCCACCTCCCTCCCTCCCTCCCCCTCCCTCGCACCCTCCCTCCCTCCCCTCCCTCCCTCCCTCCCTCCCTCCCACCTCCCTCCCTCCCTCCCTCCCTCCCTCCTCCTCCTCCTCCCTCCCCACCTCCCTCCCACCTCCCTCCCTCCCTCCTCTCTCCCTCCCTCCCTCCACCTCCCCTCCTCCCTCCCTCGCCTCCTCTCCCTCCTCCCTCCCCACTCCCTCCTCCTCCTTCCCTCCCTCCCTCCCTCCTCCCTCCCTCCCTCCCTCCCTCCCTCCCTCCTCCCTCCCCCCCCTCCCTCCTCCCTCCTCCCCTCCCACCTCCCTCCCTCCTCCCTCCTCCCTCCCTCCCTCCCTCCCTCCCCCCTCCCTCCCTCCCTCCCTCCCTCCTCCCTCCCTCCTCCCTCCTCCCTCTCTCCTCCCTCCTCCCACCTCCCTCCCTCCCTCCTCCCTCCTCCTCCCTCCCTCCTCCCTCCCTCCCTCCCTCCCTCCCTCGAAGCACCACCTGCGCCGTTTCTGCCGTCGCCTCGGTCGGAGGGCCCGACGCAAGCAGCAGGTCCGCGGCGTCGTTGACGCTGCCGCACGCAGCCACGACAGCGTCAACAACCGCCCTGTTGGCATGGGTGGTTGTGGTTGTGATAGTTGTGGGGGTGGGAGGGGGGGGCGTGCGCGTGTGTGTGTGTGTGCGTGTGTGTGTGTGCGCGTGTGCATGTGCGCGCATATGCGTGTTGGGGTGGTGAGTGTGAGTCAGTCACGTCGCTTTCACACACTTCCACACTTCCACACATTCACACCTGTTGCTGTACCCAGGCAGCATCGAGCGCAGCGCCTCCGCGGCGCGGATCGTAGCAGCGTCGCCAGCCTGCAGACACACGACAATCGGGAGAACAGGCACCAAACAAAAACTGGGAGATAGGAAACCAAACACGAGGATTGTGGCAGCCCGCGTACACACGGCGTTTTCAGGGCGATCAGATCACAAGCAATGGCAAGGAGAAAGAAAAGCCAAACAAATTGGCAGACCAGAGACCAAACACTAGGATCGCTGCAGCCCGCGCACATACGGCGGCCGTAAGGGAGTTTAGAAAACAAGCAATGGCGAGGAGAGAGCAAACCCGAACAAATTGGGAGATCCGACACCAAACACGAGCGAGGGTCGTTGCAGCCCGCGCACACACGGCGGCCGTCAGGGCAATCAGGTAACAAGCAATGGACAGGAGAGAGAAGCCAAACAAATTCGGAGACCAGAGACCAAACACTAGGCTCGCTGCAGCCCGCGCACATACAGCGGCCGTCAGGGAGTTCAGAAAACAAGCAATGGCGAGGAGAGAGCAAACCCGAACAAATTGGGAGATCCGACACCAAACACGAGCGAGGATCGTTGCAGCCCGCGCACACACGGCGGCCGTCAGGGCAATCAGGTAACAAGCAATGGACAGGAGAGAGAGAAGCCAAACAAATTCGGAGACCAGAGACCAAACACTAGGCTCGCTGCAGCCTGCGCACATACAGCGGCCGTCAGGGAGTTCAGAAAACAAGCAATGGCGAGGAGAGAGCAAACCCGAACAAATTGGGAGATCCGACACCAAACACGAGCGAGGATCGTTGCAGCCCGCGCACACACGGCGGCCGTCAGGGCAATCAGGTAACAAGCAATGGACAGGAGAGAGAGAAGCCAAACAAATTCGGAGACCAGAGACCAAACACTAGGCTCGCTGCAGCCTGCGCACATACAGCGGCCGTCAGGGAGTTCAGAAAACAAGCAATGGCGAGGAGAGAGCAAACCCGAACAAATTGGGAGATCCGACACCAAACACGAGCGAGGATCGTTGCAGCCCGCGCACACACGGCGGCCGTCAGGGCAATCAGGTAACAAGCAATGGACAGGAGAGAGAGAAGCCAAACAAATTCGGAGACCAGAGACCAAACACCAGGCTCGCTGCAGCCCGCGCACATACAGCGGCCGTCAGGGAGTTCAGAAAACAAGCAATGGCGAGGAGAGAGCAAACCCGAACAAATTGGGAGATCCGACACCAAACACGAGCGAGGATCGTTGCAGCCCGCGCACACACGGCGGCCGTCAGGGCAATCAGGTAACAAGCAATGGACAGGAGAGAGAGAAGCCAAACAAATTCGGAGACCAGAGACCAAACACCAGGCTCGCTGCAGCCCGCGCACATACAGCGGCCGTCAGGGAGTTCAGAAAACAAGTAATGGCGAGGAGAGAGTAAACCCGAACAAATTGGGAGATCCAAAACCAAACACGAGCGAGGATCGTTGCAGCCCGCGCACACACGGCGGCCGTCAGGGCAATCAGGTAACATGCAATGGCGAGGAGAGAGAAAACCCGAACAAATTGGGAGACCAGAGACCAAACACTAGGATTGCAGCCCGCACACACACGGCAATTATCGTGAGGTCAGATAACAAGCAACGGCCAGGAGAGAGCGGAGCGCAGCGCTTCCATGACTTGCTAGGTTTATTGTACCTGCGCTGCCTGCGTCGCGAGCGAATCTGGCCGGCGCAGCATCTTGGTGGGGCCGGATGGAGCTGCTGCTGCTGCCGCTGCTACGGTGCTGCTGCTGCTGCCTGTGTGTGCGTGTGTGCGTGCGTGCGTGCGTGTGTGTGCGTGCGTGTGTGTGTGTGTGTGTGTGTGTTGGCAGCATCTTGGTGCCAACACCAAGATGGAGCTGCTGCTGCTGCTGCTGCGGTGCTGCTGCTGCTGCCTGCGTGTGTTTGTGTGGGTGTATGCACGCATGCGTCACGAGTGAGTCTGCTTAGCGCGGCCGGAGGGATCTGCTGCTGCTGCTGCTGCCTGTGTGTGTGCGCGCATGGTGTGGTGTGTGTGTGTGGGGGGGGGGGCATGTGTGGAGCAGCTGGGTTGAGCCCAAAGGGCGCCGCTGGCGCCGCTGGCGCTGCTGGCGATGCTGGCGATGCCCACTGGCGATGCAAGAGCAGTGTCTGTGACTGCACTTATGCTGCACGCATGCACTCAAGCACACACACTCACACACACACACACACACACACACGCGCATACACACCTCCCCCTGCCCACGCGCCTCCAGGTGCTAGCGGCGGTGCTGGTGAGCGCCTGCCCCCCACTGAGTCGAGGCGTGTGTCCGCGGCGGTGGGGGTGTAAGTCGGGATGCCTGCGTGTGTGTGTGTGTGTGTGTGTGACGCGTGTGTGTGTGTGTGTGTGCATCAACACTGAGCCCAGTCGACAACGTGCCCATCGCAGAGCGTCAAGCACCCTCACCTGCACGCAACAAGGTAGAAGGTGGGTGGAAGGTGGATGGAAGGTGGATGGAAGGTGGATGGAAGGTGGGTGGAAGGTGGGTGGGCAAGGACTCACCAGCAGGAGGGCCCGAGGGGTGCAGCACGCCGGCGTCGCGCCCCGCAGATGAAGTGCCCATCGCCGAACGCCAGCCTCCGCCCCCGCCGCCTCCGCCGCGGTACATCTGCTGCTGCTGCTGCTGCGGTGCCCCTTGCCCCATGCGCGCGCCGCCCCGCTGCTGCGCCTGCTGCGATTGGTGGTGGGGGGGGGGGGCGTTCGCGCGCGGTTGTTGCTGTTGCTGTTGTTGTTGTTGTTGTTGTTGTTGTTGCTGCTGCTGTTGTTGTTGTTGTTGTTGTTGTTGCTGCTGCTGTTGTTGTTGTTGTTGTTGTTGTTGTTGTTGTTCTTCTTCTTCTTCTTGTATTTCTTGTTCTTGTTGTTCTTGTTGAGTGTAGGGTGTGGCTGTCAGTAGTTACAAGTGACACCTCACGAGGTGTCAAGTCACAATGGGCCAAAAGGGTCGTGGGGGAATGTTGCGGGGCCGTTGGTCCTTACATGTCCGAGCGTATTCATATCATAAGCAAGGCGTGCATGCCGTAAACCTGGGGTTAATGTTGTACGGGCCAAAATTGTGTATGCATGGGGGGAAAAACTGTGGTTGGTCGATTGTGACGTGCGGCAACTCGTTGGGCAGTCCAGGCTGTCTGCTGGTGGTCTAGCTTGGTCAGATTTGAATCCTGGCAGTTGCAATGAGTGCCAAAAATTCCGCTTTCGGGCAACGTAAACGGCCATGTAAC
>VFSX01000069.1:65000-67500 GCA_016618255.1 Chlamydomonas sp. UWO 241
AGAGCGCACACAGATGCGCTTTCATTACTGAGAGTGCTGTTGTCTCCTAATCACAGCAAGTGTTTTAGGGCCAGAACTAGACTTGGGTCTAGGCACTGGGACTAAGGGAAGATTTCTTGCAAGAAAGCCGGTGTGACTGTTACGTGTCGCCTCGCCACGAGTGGGTCTTGAAAAGCGTGGAAGCAGCCGTCGCAGCCAGAGAGCCTGGCGGCCGCGAGCGCGCAGCCGTGCGCAAATCGCCAAACGAAATAACCTAAGCGTGCAGCTAACACGCAAGTGCGCACAGACAATGCGTACGAAAGAGCTGTCGCCTTACCACGAGTGGGTCTTGAAAAGCGTGGAAGCAGTCGTCACAGCCGGAGAGCCCAGCGGCCGCGAGCGCACACCCGGCCGCCTCGGCAGCCTCCAGGTGTGCACCCAGGTGTGGAAGTGTGGACACGGAAGTGTGGACTGCGGCCGCGTCGTAGGACACCAGCATGCAAACAGACGTGGAGTAGGGGCCTGCCGGAGACGCCACTGTGGGGTGACGGATTTGTACATGTGTTGTGAATAAGTTGTGGGTGTTGTGTGTGTGAGAGGGGGAGGGGGAGGGGGAGGGGGAGGGGAGGAGGGGCGAGCGGCGAGGGGCGAGGTCCAGGTCCAGGTCCAGGTCCAGGTCCAGGGCCAGGGCCAGGGAGAGGGAGAGGCTACGTGCACACACACACACACAGACAGACACACACGCGCACACACACACACACACACCTGCAGCAACTGGCAGCCACGGCAGGGCCGATGAAACAGCCACACACACACATCCACACACACACATCCACACACACATCCACACACACACACACACACCTGCATCAACTGGCAGCCATGGCGGTGCCGATGCAACAGCTATATGCACACACACGCACACGCACACACACACACACACACACACATACACACCTGCAGCAACTGGCAGCCATGGCGGTGCCGATGCGACAGCTACATGCACACACGCACGAACACGCACATGCACACACACACACACCTGCAGCAACTGGCAGCCACGGCAGGGCCGATGCAACAGCTACACACACACACACACACAAAAAAACTTCTACTACACACACACACACACACACACACACACAAAAAAAAACTTCAAGTGGTGTCAAAATCGTCGGGGGCTCCCGCCCCGACGCCGCCAATGGCGCACCAACTGGGCTGACAGGGTGCTGCTGCAGCGTGAGCGACTCTGGGTTTTGGAGAATCGGCTATGTCGCCGATTTGCCCTGATCCAGAGCGCTAGTGGCTGTTTGAGACACGGCGTCATAAGGCAGGCAACTGCGAGGCATGCGGGGACGGAGGGCAGGCTGCTGGCAGAAGTCGGCGCCGCCATCGTCGGTACCCCCATGCAGCCACGGGCACCGGCACCGGGCAGAGGCTGCAGCTACGCTACAGCCAGGGCACCGGCTATGGGCATCGGCTATTAATTGACATCGGCCAAGGCTTCGGCTACGGCCAGGGACACCCTGCATCTGCACTCACATCGCATCGGCTACACGTCCGCCCTCTGGGCATGTGCATCTGCATCGGCCACGGCTACGGCCACGGCTACTGACATCGGCTGCGGCGACGGCTTCGGCTTACGGACTGCAGCTACGGCACGAATCGCGGGGCACTTCAGTGACCTGCATGGAGGGTCTCCATGCAGGGCGAATCTTACTTGCATGAGACACATGACGACGGAGGTGCACTGGCAGCAAGCGCCCTCGCAGCGCAAGCGCCATGCATGGAGGCTGGCGGCATGTCGGGCGTGCGCCACATGATGAACGGAGGAGGAGGAGGGTGGCCAGGCTGGCTGCCCGAACTGAGACGCATGGCGCGACCAGATGTACTAGAGCTAGTGGGATGGACACAGTCAATGTGTATCCACTGAGTGGACTTGTGCGGGTGATAGTATCTGCCTGCCTCAGGGATTGAGTGCGCAAGCACAAGTCTAATACGCCATTAAAGGCGTCCAACAAGACTGTAAAATCGACCACACACACACACACGCACACACACACACACACACTAACAAACACGCACTAACACACACACACGCACACACACACACACACACACACCTGGGGCCACAGGCAGCCACGGAGGAGCTGGCGCGGTCACCACATGCACACACACACACACACACCTGCAGCAACTGGCAGCCACGGCAGGGCCGATGCAACAGCTACACACACACACACACGCACACAAACACACACACACACGCACACACACACACACACCTGCGGCCACAGGCAGCCACGAGGAGCTGACGCGGTCACCACATGCACACGCACGCACACACACACACACACACACCTGCAGCAAGTGGCAGCCATGGCGGGGCCGATGCAACAGCTACATGCACCGCGCCGTCCGCTGCTGCACCACTGATTGTGAGGGCGACTTCGGCACCGAGGGGCAGGCTGGCTGCATTGCCTGCGTGTGTGCGTGTGTGTGGGGCTCGATTAACGGAGGC